>JAEHOC010000151.1:0-72274 GCA_016834605.1 Chlamydomonas incerta | reverse complement strand
CCCTGGCTTTCTATTATTTGGCGTGGGGTATTAGGGGCATTTGCGTGTGTATGTGAGCCCTACCGGATGCTTAGCTCCGGGGGGAGCGAAGCGACCACCGGGGCTGAGCAGGGTTTAGCATGGGGGCCGTAGAACGGCCGAAGCGGTTTAGGCTCGCTGCTCTCTCCTGTTCGGCATTCTGCCTCTCTGATAGAGCAGCTCACACCGCTTTCTGAGCGGTCTTTCAGTCCAAGCCTTCCAAGACGTCTACTCTAATCCCCTCCCGCCGCGAGCCTCCCGGCTCGCTCCACCCCAGGCAATGATCGGCGGCTGCTGGCGGGCGCTTCCCAGGATGGCGGCTGGCGCACTGGAGCCGTGGCGCTGGGATGGGTTGGGGTGTGGGGCATGGGGCAGAGTCCGGCCAGGGCGGGCAGACGGGCGTATGCTCCCTGTCGTTGATTTTCCGGGTGCGGAGGGTTGGGCTCGGTTTGTGGCATCAGGCTGCGGCAGGGTTTTTTAGCTTGCGCTTGGGTTCCCGTTTTTCCCTGCCGCGTTCTGCCTGGTGCCTTTTTCTCGCTTTTGGGAACCCAGGTCGAGGCCACGGGGTGTTCGGGGGGCGTGTGCTGTGTGTTCGCGGCGCCTCGTTTGGGCGTGCGCTGTGGCCTCGAGTCGTTGGTGTTTTTGCCGCGGCTGCTCGGTGTGAGCTGTTAGTCTCGGCGCGCGGCTTGCGCGTGCTGTGTTTCGGCTCTGCGGTCGTGGTGGTTTGGCCCCGCGTGGCCCGCGCTCGCTCGGCGCGCGTGTGTGGGCTCCTCTGCAGTGTAAGTGCCATTTGTCAGGTTCGGTTCCTCTCGGTCCAGCTCAGCCCAATATCAGCTCCATTACAGCCGAAGGGCCGTTGGGCCACCAGGCTAAACCCGCATTTCGCCCGGCAGCCAAAGCCCTCCCTTATTTGGCGCGATGCGTGAGGGGCACTGCGTGTGTGCATGTGAGCCCTACCCCGCATTTCGCCCGGCAGCCAAAGCCCTCCCTTATTTGGCGCGATGCGTGAGGGGCACTGCGTGTGTGCATGTGAGCCCTACCCCCGCATTTCGCCCGGCAGCCAAAGCCCTCCCTTATTTGGCGCGATGCGTGAGGGGCACTGCGTGTGTGCATGTGAGAGCCCTACCCCGCATTTCGCCCCGGCAGCCAAAGCGTTCCCCTGGCTTTTCCTTATCTGGCGCAATGCGTGAGGGGCACTGCGCGTGCATGTGAGCCCTACCCCGCATTTCGCCCCGGCAGCCAAAGCCCTCTCTTTCCTGGCGCAATGCGTGAGAGGGCACTGCGTTTGTGCATGTGAGCACTACCCCGCATTTCGCCCGGCAGCCAAAGCGTTCCCCTGGCATTCCCTTTCCTGGCGGAATGCGTGAGAGGCACTGCGTTTGTGCATGTTAGCACTACCCCGCATTTCGCCCGGCAGCCAAAGCGATCCCCTGGCTTTCTATTATTTGGCGTGGGGTATTAGGGGCATTGCGTGTGTATGTGAGCCCTACCCCGCATTTCGCCCGGCAGCCAAAGCCCTCCCTTATTTGGCGCGATGCGTGAGGGGCACTGCGTGTGTGCATGTGAGCCCTACCCCGCATTTCGCCCGGCAGCCAAAGCCCTCCCTTATTTGGCGCGATGCGTGAGGGGCACTGCGTGTGTGCATGTGAGCCCTACCCCGCATTTCGCCCGGCAGCCAAAGCCCTCCCTTATTTGGCGCGATGCGTGAGGGGCACTGCGTGTGTGCATGTGAGCCCTACCCCGCATTTCGCCCGCCAGCAAAAGCGTTCCCCTGACTTTTCCTTATCTGGCGCAATGCGTGAGGGGCACTGCGCGTGCATGTGAGCCCTACCCCGCATTTCTCCCGGCAGCCAAAGCGTTCCCCCGGCTTTCCCTTTCCCGGCGTGAGCCAAAGCCCTCCCTTTCCTGGCGCAATGCGTGAGGGGCACTGCGTGTATGCATTTGAGCCCAACCCCGCATTTCGCCCGGCAGCCAAAGCGTTCCCCTGGCTTTCTATTATCTGGCGTGGGGCATGAGGGGCACCGCGCGTGCATGTGAGCCCTACCCCGCATTTCGCCCGGCAGCCAAAGCCCTCTCTTTCTTGGCGCGATGCGTGAGGGGCACTGCGTGTGTGCATGTGAGCCATACCCCGCATTTCGCCCGCCAGCAAAAGCGTTCCCCCGGCTTTCCCTTTCCCGGCGTGAGCCAAAGCCCTCCCTTTCCTGGCGCAATGTGTGAGGGGCACTGCGTGTGTGCATTTGAGCCCAACCCCGCATTTCGCCCGGCAGCCAAAGCGTTCCCCTGGCTTTCTATTATCTGGCGTGGGGCATGAGGGGCACCGCGCGTGCATGTGAGCCCTACCCTGCATTTCGCCCGGCAGCCAAAGCCCTCTCTTTCTTGGCGCAATGCGTGAGAGGCACTGCGTGTGTGCATGTGAGCCATACCCCGCATTTCGCCCGCCAGCAAAAGCGTTCCCCCGGCTTTCCCTTTCCCGGCGTGAGCCAAAGCCCTCCCTTTCCTGGCGCAATGCGTGAGAGGCACTGCGTGTGTGCATGTGAGCCCTACCCCGCATTTCGCCCGGCAGCCAAAGCGTTCCCCTGGCTTTTCCTTATCTGGCGCAATGCGTGAGGGGCACTGCGCGTGCATGTGAGCCCTACCCCGCATTTCGCCCGGCAGCCAAAGCCCTCTCTTTCCTGGCGCAATGCGTGAGAGGCACTGCGTTTGTGCATGTGAGCACTACCCCGCATTTCGCCCGGCAGCCAAAGCCCTCCCTTTCCTGGCGCAATGCGTGAGGGGCACTGCGTGTATGCATTTGAGCCCTACCCCGCATTTCGCCCGGCAGCCAAAGCCCTCCCTTATTTGGCGCGATGCGTGAGGGGCACTGCGTGTGTGCATGTGAGCCCTACCCCGCATTTCGCCCGGCAGCCAAAGCCCTCCCTTATTTGGCGCGATGCGTGAGGGGCACTGCGTGTGTGCATGTGAGCCCTACCCCGCATTTCGCCCGGCAGCCAAAGCGTTCCCCTGGCTTTTCCTTATCTGGCGCAATGCGTGAGGGGCACTGCGCGTGCATGTGAGCCCTACCCCGCATTTCGCCCGGCAGCCAAAGCCCTCTCTTTCCTGGCGCAATGCGTGAGAGGCACTGCGTTTGTGCATGTGAGCACTACCCCGCATTTCGCCCGGCAGCCAAAGCGTTCCCCTGGCATTCCCTTTCCTGGCGGAATGCGTGAGAGGCACTGCGTTTGTGCATGTTAGCACTACCCCGCATTTCGCCCGGCAGCCAAAGCGATCCCCTGGCTTTCTATTATTTGGCGTGGGGTATTAGGGGCATTGCGTGTGTATGTGAGCCCTACCCCGCATTTCGCCCGGCAGCCAAAGCCCTCCCTTATTTGGCGCGATGCGTGAGGGGCACTGCGTGTGTGTATGTGAGCCCTACCCCGCATTTCGCCCGGCAGCCAAAGCCCTCCCTTATTTGGCGCGATGCGTGAGGGGCACTGCGTGTGTGCATGTGAGCCCTACCCCGCATTTCTCCCGGCAGCCAAAGCGTTCCCCCGGCTTTCCCTTTCCCGGCGTGAGCCAAAGCCCTCCCTTTCCTGGCGCAATGCGTGAGGGGCACTGCGTGTATGCATTTGAGCCCAACCCCGCATTTCGCCCGGCAGCCAAAGCGTTCCCCTGGCTTTCTATTATCTGGCGTGGGGCATGAGGGGCACCGCGCGTGCATGTGAGCCCTACCCCGCATTTCGCCCGGCAGCCAAAGCCCTCTCTTTCTTGGCGCGATGCGTGAGGGGCACTGCGTGTGTGCATGTGAGCCATACCCCGCATTTCGCCCGCCAGCAAAAGCGTTCCCCCGGCTTTCCCTTTCCCGGCGTGAGCCAAAGCCCTCCCTTTCCTGGCGCAATGTGTGAGGGGCACTGCGTGTGTGCATTTGAGCCCAACCCCGCATTTCGCCCGGCAGCCAAAGCGTTCCCCTGGCTTTCTATTATCTGGCGTGGGGCATGAGGGGCACCGCGCGTGCATGTGAGCCCTACCCCGCATTTCGCCCGGCAGCCAAAGCCATCTCTTTCTTGGCGCAATGCGTGAGAGGCACTGCGTGTGTGCATATGAGCCCTGCCCCGCATTTCGCCCGCCAGCAAAAGCGTCTCCCCGGCCTGTCCTATCCTGACATGGGGCATGAGGGGCACTGCGTGTGTGCATGTGAGCCATACCCCGCATTTCGCCCGCCAGCAAAAGCGTTCCCCCGGCTTTCCCTTTCCCGGCGTGAGCCAAAGCCCCCCTTTCCTGGCGCAATGCGTGAGGGGCACTGCGTGTGTGCATGTGAGCCCTACCCTGCATTTCGCCCGGCAGCCAAAGCGTTCCCCTGGCTTTCCTTATCTGGCGCAATGCGTGAGGGGCACTGCGCGTGCATGTGAGCCCTACCCCGCATTTCGTCCGGCAGCTAAAGCCCTCTCTTTCCTGGCGCAATGCGTGAGAGGCACTGCGTTTGTGCATGTGTGCACTACCCCGCATTTCTCCCGGCAGCCAAAGCGATCCCCTGGCTTTCTATTATTTGGCGTGGGGCATGAGGGGCATTGCGTGTGCATGTGAGCCCTACCCCGCATTTCGCCCGGCAGCCAAAGCCCTCCCTTTCCTGGCGCAATGCGTGAGAGGCACTGCGTGTGTGCAATTGAGCCCTACCCCGCATTTCGCCCGGCAGCCAAAGCGTTCCCCTGGCATTCCCTTTCCTGGCGGAATGCGTGAGAGGCACTGCGTTTGTGCATGTTAGCACTACCCCGCATTTCGCCCGGCAGCCAAAGCGATCCCCTGGCTTTCTATTATTTGGCGTGGGGTATTAGGGGCATTGCGTGTGTATGTGAGCCCTACCCCGCATTTCGCCCGACAGCGAAAGCCCTCCCTTTCCTGGCGCAATGCGTGAGAGGCACTGCGTGTGTGCATGTGAGCCCTACCCCGCATTTCGCCCGGCAGCCAAAGCGTTCCCCTGGCTTTTCCTTATCTGGCGCAATGCGTGAGGGGCACTGCGCGTGCATGTGAGCCCTACCCCGCATTTCGCCCGGCAGCCAAAGCCCTCTCTTTCCTGGCGCAATGCGTGAGAGGCACTGCGTGTGTGCATGTGAGCACTACCCCGCATTTCGCCCGGCAGCCAAAGCGTTCCCCTGGCATTCCCTTTCCTGGCGGAATGCGTGAGAGGCACTGCGTTTGTGCATGTTAGCACTACCCCGCATTTCGCCCGGCAGCCAAAGCGATCCCCTGGCTTTCTATTATTTGGCGTGGGGTATTAGGGGCATTGCGTGTGTATGTGAGCCCTACCCCGCATTTCGCCCGACAGCGAAAGCCCTCCCTTTCCTGGCGCAATGCGTGAGAGGCACTGCGTGTGTGCATGTGAGCCCTACCCCGCATTTCGCCCGGCAGCCAAAGCGTTCCCCTGGCTTTTCCTTATCTGGCGCAATGCGTGAGGGGCACTGCGCGTGCATGTGAGCCCTACCCCGCATTTCGCCCGGCAGCCAAAGCCCTCTCTTTCCTGGCGCAATGCGTGAGAGGCACTGCGTTTGTGCATGTGAGCACTACCCCGCATTTCGCCCGGCAGCCAAAGCGTTCCCCTGGCTTTCTATTATTTGGCGTGGGGTATTAGGGGCATTGCGTGTGCATGTGAGCCCTACCCCGCATTTCGCCCGACAGCGAAAGCCCTCTCTTTCCTGGCGCAATGCGTGAGAGGCACTGCGTGTGTGCATGTGAGCCCAACCCCGCATTTCGCCCGGCAGCCAAAGCGTTCCCCTGGCTTTCTATTATCTGGCGTGGGGCATGAGGGGCACTGCGTGTGCATGTGAGCCCTACCCCGCATTTCGCCCGGCAGCTAAAGCCCTCTCTTTCCTGGCGCAATGCGTGAGAGGCACTGCGTGTGTGCATGTGAGCCCTACCCCGCATTTCGCCCGGCAGCCAAAGCCCTCCCTTATTTGGCGCGATGCGTGAGGGGCACTGCGTTTGTGCATGTGAGCCCTACCCCATATTTCGCCCGGCAGCCAAAGCGTTCCCCTGGCTTTTCCTTATCTGGCGCAATGCGGGAGGGGCACTGCGCGTGCATGTGAGCCCTACCCCGCATTTCGCCCGGCAGCCAAAGCCCTCTCTTTCCTGGCGCAATGCGTGAGAGGCACTGCGTTTGTGCATGTGAGCACTACCCCGCATTTCGCCCGGCAGCCAAAGCGTTCCCCTGGCATTCCCTTTCCTGGCGCAATGCGTGAGAGGCACTGCGTGTGTGCATGTGAGCCCTACCCCGCATTTCGCCCGGCAGCCAAAGCCCTCCCTTATTTGGCGCGATGCGTGAGGGGCACTGCGTTTGTGCATGTGAGCCCTACCCCATATTTCGCCCGGCAGCCAAAGCGTTCCCCTGGCTTTTCCTTATCTGGCGCAATGCGGGAGGGGCACTGCGCGTGCATGTGAGCACTACCCCGCATTTCGCCCGACAGCGAAAGCCCTCTCTTTCCTGGCGCAATGCGTGAGAGGCACTGCGTGTGTGCATGTGAGCCCAACCCCGCATTTCGCCCGGCAGCCAAAGCGTTCCCCTGGCTTTCTATTATCTGGCGTGGGGCATGAGGGGCACTGCGCGTGCATGTGAGCCCTACCCCGCATTTCGCCCGACAGCGAAAGCCCTCCCTTTCCTGGCGCAATGCGTGAGAGGCACTGCGTGTGTGCATGTGAGCCCAACCCCGCATTTCGCCCGGCAGCCAAAGCGTTCCCCTGGCTTTCTATTATCTGGCGTGGGGCATGAGGGGCACTGCGTGTGTGCATGTGAGCCCTACCCCGCATTTCGCCCGGCAGCCAAAGCCCTCCCTTATTTGGCGCGATGCGTGAGGGGCACTGCGTTTGTGCATGTGAGCCCTACCCCATATTTCGCCCGGCAGCCAAAGCGTTCCCCTGGCATTCCCTTTCCTGGCGCAATGCGTGAGAGGCACTGCGTGTGTGCATGTGAGCCCAACCCCGCATTTCGCCCGGCAGCCAAAGCGTTCCCCTGGCTTTCTATTATCTGGCGTGGGGCATGAGGGGCACTGCGTGTGCATGTGAGCCCTACCCCGCATTTCGCCCGGCAGCTAAAGCCCTCTCTTTCCTGGCGCAATGCGTGAGAGGCACTGCGTTTGTGCATGTGAGCCCTACCCCGCATTTCGCCCGGCAGCCAAAGCGATCCCCTGGCTTTCTATTATTTGGCGTGGGGCATGAGGGGCACTGCGTGTGCATGTGAGCCCTACCCCGCATTTCGCCCGGCAGCTAAAGCCCTCTCTTTCCTGGCGCAATGCGTGAGAGGCACTGCGTTTGTGCATGTGAGCTCTACCCCGCATTTCTCCCGGCAGCCAAAGCGATCCCCTGGCTTTCTATTATTTGGCGTGGGGCATGAGGGGCATTGCGTGTGCATGTGAGCCCTACCCCGCATTTCGCCCGGCAGCCAAAGCCCTCCCTTTCCTGGCGCAATGCGTGAGAGGCACTGCGTGTGTGCATGTGAGCCCAACCCCGCATTTCGCCCGGCAGCCAAAGCCCTCTCTTTCCTGGCGCGATGCGTGAGGGGCACTGCGTGTGTGCATGTGAGCCCACCCCGCATTTCGCCCGGCAGCCAAAGCGTTCCCCTGGCTTTTTCTTATCTGGCGCAATGCGTGAGAGGCACTGCGTGTGTGCATGTGAGCCCAACCCCGCATTTCGCCCGGCAGCCAAAGCGATCCCCTGGCTTTCTATTATTTGGCGTGGGGCGTGAGGGGCACTGCGTGTGCATGTGAGCCCTACCCCGCATTACGCCCGGCAGCTAAAGCCCTCTCTTTCCTGGCACAATGCGTGAGAGGCACTGCGTGTGTGCATGTGAGCCCAACCCCGCATTTCGCCCGGCAGCCAAAGCGATCCCCTGGCTTTCTATTATCTGGCGTGGGGCATGAGGGGCACTGCGTGTGCATGTGAGCCCTACCCCGCATTACGCCCGGCAGCTAAAGCCCTCTCTTTCCTGGCGCAATGCGTGAGAGGCACTGCGTGTGTGCATGTGAGCCCACCCCGCATTTCGCCCGGCAGCCAAAGCGATCCCCTGGCTATCTATTATTTGGCGTGGGGCATGAGGGGCACTGCGTGTGCATGTAAGCCCTACCCCGCATTTCGCCCGGCAGCCAAGGCCCTCCCTTTCCTGGCGCAATGCGTGAGAGGCACTGCGTGTGTGCATGTGAGCCCAACCCCGCATTTCGCCCGGCAGCCAAAGCCCTCCCTTATTTGGCGCGATGCGTGAGGGGCACTGCGTGTGTGCATGTGAGCCCTACCCCGCATTTCGCCCGGCAGCCAAAGCCCTCTCTTTCCTGGCGCGATGCGTGAGGGGCACTGCGTGTGTGCATGTGAGCCCACCCCGCATTTCGCCCGGCAGCCAAAGCGTTCCCCTGGCTTTTTCTTATCTGGCGCAATGCGTGAGGGGCACTGCGCGTGCATGTGAGCCCTACCCCGCATTTCGCCCGGCAGCCAAAGCGTTCCCCTGGCTTTCTATTATTTGGCGTGGGGCATGAGGGGCACTGCGTGTGCATGTGAGCCCTACCCCGCATTTTGCCCGGCAGCTAAAGCCCTCTCTTTCCTGGCGCAATGCGTGAGAGGCACTGCGTTTGTGCATGTGAGCACTACCCCGCATTTCTCCCGGCAGCCAAAGCGATCCCCTGGCTTTCTATTATTTGGCGTCGGGCATGAGGGGCACTGCGTGTGCATGTGAGCCCTACCCCGCATTACGCCCGGCAGCTAAAGCCCTCTCTTTCCTGGCGCAATGCGTGAGAGGCACTGCGTGTGTGCATGTGAGCCCAACCCCGCATTTCGCCCGGCAGCCAAAGCGATCCCCTGGCTTTCTATTATCTGGCGTGGGGCATGAGGGGCACTGCGTGTGCATGTGAGCCCTACCCCGCATTACGCCCGGCAGCCAAAGCGTTCCCCTGGCTTTCTATTATTTGGCGTGGGGCATGAGGGGCACTGCGTGTGCATGTGAGCCCTACCCCGCATTTTGCCCGGCAGCTAAAGCCCTCTCTTTCCTGGCGCAATGCGTGAGAGGCACTGCGTGTGTGCATGTGAGCACTACCCCGCATTTCTCCCGGCAGCCAAAGCGATCCCCTGGCTTTCTATTATTTGGCGTCGGGCATGAGGGGCACTGCGTGTGCATGTGAGCCCTACCCCGCATTACGCCCGGCAGCTAAAGCCCTCTTTTTCCTGGCGCAATGCGTGAGAGGCACTGCGTTTGTGCATGTGAGCCCTACCCCGCATTTTGCCCGGCAGCCAAAGCGATCTCCTGGCTTTCTATTATTTGGCGTGGGGCATGAGGGGCATTGCGTGTGCCCGCGCAGTGCCCCCTCACGTATTGCGCTAGGAAAGGTAAAGCCAGGGGAACGCTTTGTCTGCCGGGCGAAATGCGGGGTAGGGCTCACATGCACACACGCAGTGCCCGATCACGCATTGCGCCAGGTAGGGAACGTTTTGGCTGTCGGGCGAAATGCGGGGTAGGGCTCACCAGCACACACGCAGTGCCCCTCACGCATTGCGCTAGGAAGGGGAACGTTTTGGGTGCCGGGCGAAATGCGGGGTAGGGCTCACATGCACACACGCAGTCCCCCTCATGCCCTACGCCAGAAAAGGGAAAGTCGAGGGAACGCTTTGGCTGCCAGGCGAAATGCAGGGTAGGCCTCACATGCACACACGCCTTCCAGGGCGCGGCACCCAGGGGTGGTGTCAACCAGTACTGTCCATTGCCAAGTGCCCTTGCTCAGCACCAATGTCGGGCTGCCGTGCACATCAGCCATCCGTAGCGGTACGCCTTCATCGGCGGCGCAGACTGCAAAGGAGGGAAGCAGGGGGGAAGTGGGCGGTACACTCGGCCAGAGTCGGACACGCCTTCCAGGGCGCGGCACCCAGGGGTAGTGTCAACCAGTACTGTCCATTGCCAAGTGCCCTTGCTCAGCACCAATGTCGGGCTGCCGTGCACATCAGCCATTGGTAGCGGTACGCCTTGATCGGCGGCGCAGACTGCAAAGGAGGGAAGCAGGGGGGAAGTGGGCGGTACACTCGGCCAGAGTCGGACACGCCTTCCAGGGCGCGGCACCCAGGGGTAGTGTCAACCAGTACTGTCCATTGCCAAGTGCCCTTGCTCAGCACCAATGTCGGGCTGCCGTGCACATCAGCCATTGGTAGCGGTACGCCTTGATCGGCGGCGCAGACTTGGCTGCCGGGCGAAATGCGGTGTAGGGCTCACATGCACACACGCAGTCCCCCTCATGCCCCACTCCAGGAAAGGGAAAGCCAGGGGAACGCTTTGGCTGCCAGGCGAAATGCAGGGTAGGGCTCACATGCACACACGCAGTCCCCCTCATGCCCCACGCCAGAAAAGGGAAAGTCGAGGGAACGCTTTGGCTGCCAGGCGAAATGCAGGGTAGGGCTCACATGCACACACGCAGTCCCCCTCATGCCCCGCGCCAGAAAAGGGAAAGTCGGGGGAACGCTTTGGGTGCCGGGCGAAATGCGGGGTAGGGCTCACATGCACACACGCAGTCCCCCTCAAGCCCTACGCCAGAAAAGGGAAAGTCGAGGGAACGCTTTGGCTGCCAGGCGAAATGCAGGGTAGGGCTCACATGCACACACGCCTTCCAGGGCGCGGCACCCAGGGGTGGTGTCAACCAGTACTGTCCATTGCCAAGTGCCCTTGCTCAGCACCAATGTCGGGCTGCCGTGCACATCAGCCATCCGTAGCGGTACGCCTTCATCGGCGGCGCAGACTGCAAAGGAGGGAAGCAGGGGGGAAGTGGGCGGTACACTCGGCCAGAGTCGGACACGCCTTCCAGGGCGCGGCACCCAGGGGTAGTGTCAACCAGTACTGTCCATTGCCAAGTGCCCTTGCTCAGCACCAATGTCGGGCTGCCGTGCACATCAGCCATTGGTAGCGGTACGCCTTGATCGGCGGCGCAGACTTGGCTGCCGGGCGAAATGCGGTGTAGGGCTCACATGCACACACGCAGTCCCCCTCATGCCCCACTCCAGGAAAGGGAAAGCCAGGGGAACGCTTTGGCTGCCAGGCGAAATGCAGGGTAGGGCTCACATGCACACACGCAGTCCCCCTCATGCCCCACGCCAGAAAAGGGAAAGTCGGGGGAACGCTTTGGCTGCCGGGCGAAATGCGGGGTAGGGCTCACATGCACACACGCAGTCCCCCTCATGCCCCACGCCAGAAAAAGGAAAGTCGGGGGAACGCTTTGGCTGCCGGGCGAAATGCGGGGTAGGGCTCACATGCACACACGCAGTCCCCCTCATGCCCTACGCCAGAAAAGGGAAAGTCGGGGGAACGCTGTGGCTGCCGGGCGAAATGCGGGGTAGGGCTCACCTGCACACACGCAGTCCCCCTCATGCCCCACGCCAGAAAAGGGAAAGTCGAGGGAACGCTTTGGCTGCCAGGCGAAATGCAGGGTAGGGCTCACATGCACACACGCAGTCCCCCTCATGCCCCACGCCAGAAAAGGGAAAGTGCACTGAAAGGCACTGGTTGACACCACCCCTGGGTGCCGCGCGCTGGAAGGCGTGTCCGACTCTGGCCGAGTGTACCGCCCACTTCCCCCCTGCTTCCTTCCTTTGCAGTCTGCACCGTCGTGGGTGGCCTTTTTAGTGAAGAGGGCGGACACTCGGCCAGAGTCGGACACGCCTTCCAGGGCGCGGCACCCAGGGGTGGTGTCAACCAGTACTGTCCATTGCCAAGTGCCCTTGCTCAGCACAAATGTCGGGCTGCCGTGCACATCAGCCATCCGTAGCGGTACGCCTTCATCGGCGGCGCAGACTGCAAAGGAGGGAAGCAGGGGGGAAGTGGGCGGTACACTCGGCCAGAGTCGGACACGCCTTCCAGGGCGCGGCACCCAGGGGTAGTGTCAACCAGTACTGTCCATTGCCAAGTGCCCTTGCTCAGCACCAATGTCGGGCTGCCGTGCACATCAGCCATTGGTAGCGGTACGCCTTGATCGGCGGCGCAGACTTGGCTGCCAGGCGAAATGCGGTGTAGGGCTCACATGCACACACGCAGTCCCCCTCATGCCCCACGCCAGAAAAGGGAAAGTCGAGGGAACGCTTTGGCTGCCAGGCGAAATGCAGGGTAGGGCTCACATGCACACACGCAGTCCCCCTCATGCCCCACGCCAGAAAAGGGAAAGTCGGGGGAACGCTTTGGCTGCCAGGCGAAATGCAGGGTAGGGCTCACATGCACACACGCAGTCCCCCTCATGCCCCACGCCAGAAAAGGGAAAGTCGGGGGAACGCTTTGGCTGCCAGGCGAAATGCAGGGTAGGGCTCACATGCACACACGCAGTCCCCCTCATGCCCCACGCGAGTAAAAGGGAAAGCCAGGGGAACGCTTTGGCTGCCGGGCGAAATGCGGGGTAGGGCTCACATGCACACACGCAGTCCCCCTCATGCCCTACGCCAGGAAAGGGAAAGTCGGGGGAACGCTTTGGCTGCCGGGCGAAATGCGGGGTAGGGCTCACATGCACACACGCAGTCCCCCTCATGCCCCACGCCAGAAAAGGGAAAGTCGGGGGAACGCTTTGTCTGCCGGGCGAAATGCGGGGTAGGGCTCACATGCACACACGCAGTCCCCCTCATGCCCCACGCCAGAAAAGGGAAAGCCAGGGGAACGCTTTGGCTGCCGGGCGAAATGCGGGGTAGGGCTCACATGCACACACGCAGTCCCCCTCATGCCCCACTCCAGGAAAGGGAAAGTCGGGGGAATTTCGCCTGGCAGCCAAAGCGTTCCCCCGACTTTCCCTTTTCTGGCGTGGGGCATGAGGGGGACTGCGTGTGTGCATGTGATCACTACCCCGCATTTCACCCGGCAGCCAAAGCGTGCCCCGACTTTCCCTTTCCTGGCGTAGGGCATGAGGGGGACTGCGTGTGTGCATGTGAGCCCTACCCCGCATTTCGCCCGGCAGCCAAAGCGTTCCCCTGGCTTTCCCTTTTCTGGCGTGGGGCATGAGGGGGACTGCGTGTGTGCATGTGAGCCCTACCCCGCATTTTGCCTGGCAGCCAAGTCTGCGCCGCCGATCAAGGCGTACCGCTACCAATGGCTGATGTGCACGGCAGCTTGACATTGGTACTGAGCAAGGGCGTGTGGCACTGAAAGGCACTGGTTGACACCACCCCTGGGTGCCGCGCGCTGGAAGGCGTGTCCGACTCTGGCCGAGTGTACCGCCCACTTCCCCCCTGCTTCCTTCCTTTGCAGTCTGCACCGTCGTGGGTGGCCTTTTTAGTGAAGAGGGCGGACACTCGGCCAGAGTCGGACACGCCTTCCAGGGCGCGGCACCCAGGGGTGGTGTCAACCAGTACTGTCCATTGCCAAGTGCCCTTGCTCAGCACAAATGTCGGGCTGCCGTGCACATCAGCCATCCGTAGCGGTACGCCTTCATCGGCGGCGCAGACTGCAAAGGAGGGAAGCAGGGGGGAAGTGGGCGGTACACTCGGCCAGAGTCGGACACGCCTTCCAGGGCGCGGCACCCAGGGGTAGTGTCAACCAGTACTGTCCATTGCCAAGTGCCCTTGCTCAGCACCAATGTCGGGCTGCCGTGCACATCAGCCATTGGTAGCGGTACGCCTTGATCGGCGGCGCAGACTTGGCTGCCAGGCGAAATGCGGTGTAGGGCTCACATGCACACACGCAGTCCCCCTCATGCCCCACGCCAGAAAAGGGAAAGTCGAGGGAACGCTTTGGCTGCCAGGCGAAATGCAGGGTAGGGCTCACATGCACACACGCAGTCCCCCTCATGCCCCACGCCAGAAAAGGGAAAGTCGGGGGAACGCTTTGGCTGCCAGGCGAAATGCGGGGTAGGGCTCACATGCACACACGCAGTCCCCCTCATGCCCCACGCCAGAAAAGGGAAAGTCGGGGGAACGCTTTGGCTGCCAGGCGAAATGCAGGGTAGGGCTCACATGCACACACGCAGTCCCCCTCATGCCCCACGCGAGAAAAGGGAAAGCCAGGGGAACGCTTTGGCTGCCGGGCGAAATGCGGGGTAGGGCTCACATGCACACACGCAGTCCCCCTCATGCCCTACGCCAGGAAAGGGAAAGTCGGGGGAACGCTTTGGCTGCCGGGCGAAATGCGGGGTAGGGCTCACATGCACACACGCAGTCCCCCTCATGCCCCACGCCAGAAAAGGGAAAGTCGGGGGAACGCTTTGTCTGCCGGGCGAAATGCGGGGTAGGGCTCACATGCACACACGCAGTCCCCCTCATGCCCCACGCCAGAAAAGGGAAAGCCAGGGGAACGCTTTGGCTGCCGGGCGAAATGCGGGGTAGGGCTCACATGCACACACGCAGTCCCCCTCATGCCCCACTCCAGGAAAGGGAAAGTCGGGGGAATTTCGCCTGGCAGCCAAAGCGTTCCCCCGACTTTCCCTTTTCTGGCGTGGGGCATGAGGGGGACTGCGTGTTTGCATGTGAGCCCTACACCGCATTTCACCCGGCAGCCAAAGCGTTCCCCTGGCTTTCCCTTTCCTGGAGTGGGGCATGAGGGGGACTGCGTGTGTGCATGTGAGCCCTACCCCGCATTTCGCCCGGCAGCCAAAGCGTTCCCCCGACTTTCCCTTTTCTGGCGTAGGGCATGAGGGGGACTGCGTGTGTGCATGTGAGCCCTACCCCGCATTTCGCCTGGCAGCCAAAGCGTTCCCCTAGCTTTCCCATTTCTGGCGTAGGGCATGAGGGGGACTGCGTGTGTGCATGTGAGCCCTACCCCGCATTTTGCCTGGCAGCCAAGTCTGCGCCGCCGATCAAGGCGTACCGCTACCAATGGCTGATGTGCACGGCAGCTTGACATTGGTACTGAGCAAGGGCGTGTGGCACTGAAAGGCACTGGTTGACACCACCCCTGGGTGCCGCGCCCTGGAAGGCGTGTCCGACTCTGGCCGAGTGTACCGCCCACTTCCCCCCTGCTTCCTTCCTTTGCAGACTGCGCCGCCGATCAAGGCGTACCGCTACGAATGGCTGACGTACACGGCAGCCCGACACTGGTACTGAGCAAGGGCGTGTGGCACTGAAAGGCACTGGTTGACACCACCCCTGGGTGCCGCGCGCTGGAAGGCGTGTCCGACGCTGGCCGAGTGTACCGCCCACTTCCCCCCTGCTTCCTTCCTTTGCAGTCTGCACCGTCGTGGGTGGCCTTTTTAGTGAAGAGGGCGGACACTCGGCCAGAGTCGGACACGCCTTCCAGGGCGCGGCACCCAGGGGTGGTGTCAACCAGTACTGTCCATTGCCAAGTGCCCTTGCTCAGCACCAATGTCGGGCTGCCGTGCACATCAGCCATCCGTAGCGGTACGCCTTCATCGGCGGCGCAGACTGCAAAGGAGGGAAGCAGGGGGGAAGTGGGCGGTACACTCGGCCAGAGTCGGACACGCCTTCCAGGGCGCGGCACCCAGGGGTAGTGTCAACCAGTACTGTCCATTGCCAAGTGCCCTTGCTCAGCACCAATGTCGGGCTGCCGTGCACATCAGCCATCCGTAGCGGTACGCCTTCATCGGCGGCGCAGACTTGGCTCCCGGGCGAAATGGGGTGTAGGGCTCACATGCACACACGCAGTCCCCCTCATGCCCTACGCCAGAAAAGGGAAAGCCAGGGGAACGCTTTGGCTGCCGGGCGAAATGCGGGGTAGGGCTCACATGCACACACGCAGTCCCCCTCATGCCCTACGCCAGAAAAGGGAAAGCCAGGGGAACGCTTTGTCTGCCGGGCGAAATGCGGGGTAGGGCTCACATGCACACACGCAGTCCCCCTCATGCCCCACGCCAGAAAAGGGAAAGTCGGGGGAACGCTTTGGCTGCCGGGCGAAATGCGGGGTAGGGCTCACATGCACACACGCAGTCCCCCTCATGCCCCACTCCAGGAAAGGGAAAGCCAGGGGAACGCTTTGGCTGCCGGGTGAAATGCGGGGTAGGGCTCACATGCACACACGCAGTCCCCCTCATGCCCCACGCCAGAAAAGGGAAAGTCGGGGGAACGCTTTGGCTGCCAGGCGAAATGCAGGGTAGGGCTCACATGCACACACGCAGTCCCCCTCATGCCCCACGCCAGAAAAGGGAAAGCCAGGGGAACGCTTTGGCTGCCAGGCGAAATGCGGGGTAGGGCTCACTTGCACACACGCAGTCCCCCTCATGCCCCACGCCAGAAAAGGTAAAGCCAGGGGAACGCTTTGTCTGCCGGGCGAAATGCGGGGTAGGGCTCACATGCACACACGCAGTCCCCCTCATGCCCCACGCCAGAAAAGGGAAAGCCAGGGGAACGCTTTGGCTGCCAGGCGAAATGCAGGGTAGGGCTCACATGCACACACGCAGTCCCCCTCATGCCCCACGCCAGGAAAGGGAAAGCCAGGGGAACGCTTTGGCTGCCGGGCGAAATGCGGGGTAGGGCTCACATGCACACACGCAGTCCCCCTCATGCCCCACGCCAGAAAAGGGAAAGCCAGGGGAACGCTTTGGCTGCCAGGCGAAATGCAGGGTAGGGCTCACATGCACACACGCAGTCCCCCTCATGCCCCACGCCAGAAAAGGGAAAGTCGGGGGAACGCTTTGGCTGCCGGGCGAAATGCGGGGTAGGGCTCACATGCACACACGCAGTCCCCCTCATGCCCTACGCCAGAAAAGGGAAAGTCGGGGGAACGCTGTGGCTGCCGGGCGAAATGCAGGGTAGGGCTCACATGCACACACGCAGTCCCCCTCATGCCCTACGCCAGAAAAGGGAAAGTCGGGGGAACGCTGTGGCTGCCGGGCGAAATGCGGGGTAGGGCTCACATGCACACACGCAGTCCCCCTCATGCCCCACGCCAGAAAAGGGAAAGTCGGGGGAACGCTTTGGCTGCCGGGCGAAATGCGGGGTAGGGCTCACATGCACACACGCAGTCCCCCTCATGCCCCACTCCAGGAAAGGGAAAGCCAGGGGAACGCTTTGGCTGCCGGGTGAAATGCGGGGTAGGGCTCACATGCACACACGCAGTCCCCCTCATGCCCCACGCCAGAAAAGGGAAAGCCAGGGGAACGCTTTGGCTACCGGGCGAAATGCGGGGTAGGGCTCACATGCACACACGCAGTCCCCCTCATGCCCCACGCCAGAAAAGGGAAAGCCAGGGGAACGCTTTGGCTGCCGGGCGAAATGCGGGGTAGGGCTCACATGCACACACGCAGTCCCCCTCATGCCCCACGCCAGAAAAGGTAAAGCCAGGGGAACGCTTTGTCTGCCGGGCGAAATGCGGGGTAGGGCTCACATGCACACACGCAGTCCCCCTCATGCCCCACGCCAGAAAAGGGAAAGCCAGGGGAACGCTTTGGCTGCCAGGCGAAATGCAGGGTAGGGCTCACATGCACACACGCAGTCCCCCTCATGCCCCACGCCAGAAAAGGGAAAGTCGGGGGAACGCTTTGGCTGCCGGGCGAAATGCGGGGTAGGGCTCACATGCACACACGCAGTCCCCCTCATGCCCTACGCCAGAAAAGGGAAAGTCGGGGGAACGCTGTGGCTGCCGGGCGAAATGCGGGGTAGGGCTCACATGCACATACGCAGTCCCCCTCATGCCCTACGCCAGAAAAGGGAAAGTCGGGGGAACGCTGTGGCTGCCGGGCGAAATGCGGGGTAGGGCTCACATGCACACACGCAGTCCCCCTCATGCCCTACGCCAAAAAAGGGAAAGTCGAGGGAACGCTTTGGCTGCCAGGCGAAATGCAGGGTAGGGCTCACATGCACACACGCCTTCCAGGGCTCGGCACCCAGGGGTGGTGTCAACCAGTACTGTCCATTGCCAAGTGCCCTTGCTCAGCACCAATGTCGGGCTGCCGTGCACATCAGCCATCCGTAGCGGTACGCCTTCATCGGCGGCGCAGACTTGGCTGCCGGGCGAAATGGGGTGTAGGGCTCACATGCACACACGCAGTCCCCCTCATGCCCCACGCCAGAAAAGGGAAAGTCGAGGGAACGCTTTGGCTGCCAGGCGAAATGCAGGGTAGGGCTCACATGCACACACGCAGTCCCCCTCATGCCCCACTCCAGGAAAGGGAAAGCCAGGGGAACGCTTTGGCTGCCGGGTGAAATGCGGGGTAGGGCTCACATGCACACACGCAGTCCCCCTCATGCCCCACGCCAGAAAAGGGAAAGTCGGGGGAACGCTGTGGCTGCCGGGCGAAATGCAGGGTAGGGCTCACATGCACACACGCAGTCCCCCTCATGCCCCACGCGAGAAAAGGGAAAGTCGGGGGAACGCTTTGGCTGCCAGGCGAAATGCAGGGTAGGGCTCACATGCACACACGCAGTCCCCCTCATGCCCCACGCCAGAAAAGGGAAAGTCGGGGGAACGCTTTGGCTGCCGGGCGAAATGCGGGGTAGGGCTCACATGCACACACGCAGTCCCCCTCATGCCCCACGCCAGAAAAGGGAAAGCCAGGGGAACGCTTTGGCTGCCGGGTGAAATGCAGGGTAGGGCTCACATGCACACACGCAGTCCCCCTCATGCCCCACGCCAGAAAAGGGAAAGTCGGGGGAACGCTTTGGCTGCCAGGCGAAATGCAGGGTAGGGCTCACATGCACACACGCAGTCCCCCTCATGCCCCACGCCAGAAAAGGGAAAGCCAGGGGAACGCTTTGTCTGCCGGGCGAAATGCGGGGTAGGGCTCACATGCACACACGCAGTCCCCCTCATGCCCCACGCCAGAAAAGGGAAAGCCAGGGGAACGCTTTGGCTGCCAGGCGAAATGCAGGGTAGGGCTCACATGCACACACGCAGTCCCCCTCATGCCCCACGCCAGGAAAGGGAAAGCCAGGGGAACGCTTTGTCTGCCGGGCGAAATGCGGGGTAGGGCTCACATGCACACACGCAGTCCCCCTCATGCCCCACGCCAGAAAAGGGAAAGCCAGGGGAACGCTTTGGCTGCCAGGCGAAATGCAGGGTAGGGCTCACATGCACACACGCAGTCCCCCTCATGCCCTACGCCAGAAAAGGGAAAGTCGGGGGAACGCTTTGGCTGCCGGGCGAAATGCGGGGTAGGGCTCACATGCACACACGCAGTCCCCCTCATGCCCTACGCCAGAAAAGGGAAAGTCGGGGGAACGCTGTGGCTGCCGGGCGAAATGCAGGGTAGGGCTCACATGCACACACGCAGTCCCCCTCATACCCTACGCCAGAAAAGGGAACGTCGGGGGAACGCTGTGGCTGCCGGGCGAAATGCGGGGTAGGGCTCACTTGCACACACGCAGTCCCCCTCATGCCCCACGCCAGAAAAGGGAAAGTCGGGGAACGCTTTGGCTGCCGGGCGAAATGCGGGGTAGGGCTCACATGCACACACGCAGTCCCCCTCATGCCCCACTCCAGGAAAGGGAAAGCCAGGGGAACGCTTTGGCTGCCGGGTGAAATGCGGGGTAGGGCTCACATGCACACACGCAGTCCCCCTCATGCCCCACGCCAGAAAAGGGAAAGCCAGGGGAACGCTTTGGCTGCCGGGCGAAATGCGGGGTAGGGCTCACATGCACACACGCAGTCCCCCTCATGCCCCACGCCAGAAAAGGGAAAGCCAGAGGAGCGCTTTGGCTGCCGGGCGAAATGCGGGGTAGGGCTCACTTGCACACACGCAGTCCCCCTCATGCCCCACGCCAGAAAAGGTAAAGCCAGGGGAACGCTTTGTCTGCCGGGCGAAATGCGGGGTAGGGCTCACATGCACACACGCAGTCCCCCTCATGCCCCAAGCCAGAAAAGGGAAAGCCAGGGGAACGCTTTGGCTGCCAGGCGAAATGCAGGGTAGGGCTCACATGCACACACGCAGTCCCCCTCATGCCATACGCCAGAAAAGGGAAAGTCGGGGGAACGCTTTGGCTGCCGGGCGAAATGCAGGGTAGGGCTCACATGCACACACGCAGTCCCCCTCATGCCCTACGCCAGAAAAGGGAAAGTCGGGGGAACGCTGTGGCTGCCGGGCGAAATGCAGGGTAGGGCTCACATGCACATACGCAGTCCCCCTCATGCCCTACGCCAGAAAAGGGAAAGTCGGGGGAACGCTGTGGCTGCCGGGCGAAATGCGGGGTAGGGCTCACATGCACACACGCAGTCCCCCTCATGCCCTACGCCAAAAAAGGGAAAGTCGAGGGAACGCTTTGGCTGCCAGGCGAAATGCAGGGTAGGGCTCACATGCACACACGCCTTCCAGGGCTCGGCACCCCGGGGTGGTGTCAACCAGTACTGTCCATTGCCAAGTGCCCTTGCTCAGCACCAATGTCGGGCTGCCGTGCACATCAGCCATCCGTAGCGGTACGCCTTCATCGGCGGCGCAGACTTGGCTGCCGGGCGAAATGGGGTGTAGGGCTCACATGCACACACGCAGTCCCCCTCATGCCCCACGCCAGAAAAGGGAAAGTCGAGGGAACGCTTTGGCTGCCAGGCGAAATGCAGGGTAGGGCTCACATGCACACACGCAGTCCCCCTCATGCCCCACGCCAGAAAAGGGAAAGTCGGGGGAACGCTTTGGCTGCCGGGCGAAATGCGGGGTAGGGCTCACATGCACACACGCAGTCCCCCTCATGCCCTACGCCAGAAAAGGGAAAGTCGGGGGAACGCTTTGGCTGCCGGGCGAAATGCGGGGTAGGGCTCACTTGCACACACGCAGTCCCCCTCATGCCCCACGCCAGAAAAGGTAAAGCCAGGGGAACGCTTTGGCTGCCGGGCGAAATGCGGGGTAGGGCTCACATGCACACACGCAGTCCCCCTCATGCCCCACGCCAGAAAAGGGAAAGCCAGGGGAACGCTTTGGCTGCCGGGCGAAATGCGGGGTAGGGCTCACATGCACACACGCAGTCCCCCTCATGCCCCACTCCAGGAAAGGGAAAGCCAGGGGAACGCTTTGGCTGCCGGGTGAAATGCAGGGTAGGGCTCACATGCACACACGCAGTCCCCCTCATGCCCCACGCCAGAAAAGGGAAAGCCAGGGGAACGCTTTGGCTGCCGGGCGAAATGCGGGGTAGGGCTCACATGCACACACGCAGTCCCCCTCATGCCCCACTCCAGGAAAGGGAAAGCCAGGGGAACGCTTTGGCTGCCGGGTGAAATGCGGGGTAGGGCTCACATGCACACACGCAGTCCCCCTCATGCCCCACGCCAGAAAAGGGAAAGCCAGGGGAACGCTTTGGCTGCCGGGCGAAATGCGGGGTAGGGCTCACATGCACACACGCAGTCCCCCTCATGCCCCACGCCAGAAAAGGGAAAGTCGAGGGAACGCTTTGGCTGCCAGGCGAAATGCAGGGTAGGGCTCACATGCACACACGCAGTCCCCCTCATGCCCCACGCCAGAAAAGGAAAAGTCGGGGGAACGCTTTGGCTGCCAGGCGAAATGCAGGGTAGGGCTCACATGCACACACGCAGTCCCCCTCATGCCCTACGCCAGAAAAGGGAAAGTCGGGGGAACGCTTTGGCTGCCGGGCGAAATGCGGGGTAGGGCTCACTTGCACACACGCAGTCCCCCTCATGCCCCACGCCAGAAACGGTAAAGTCGAGGGAACGCTTTGGCTGCCAGGCGAAATGCAGGGTAGGGCTCACATGCACACACGCAGTCCCCCTCATGCCCCACGCCAGAAAAGGGAAAGCCAGGGGAACGCTTTGGCTGCCGGGCGAAATGCGGGGTAGGGCTCACATGCACACACGCAGTCCCCCTCATGCCCCACGCCAGAAAAGGGAAAGCCAGGGGAACGCTTTGGCTGCCGGGCGAAATGCGGGGTAGGGCTCACTTGCACACACGCAGTCCCCCTCATGCCCCACGCCAGAAAAGGTAAAGCCAGGGGAACGCTTTGTCTGCCGGGCGAAATGCGGGGTAGGGCTCACATGCACACACGCAGTCCCCCTCATGCCCTACGCCAGAAAAGGGAAAGCCAGGGGAACGCTTTGGCTGCCGGGTGAAATGCGGGGTAGGGCTCACATGCACACACGCAGTCCCCCTCATGCCCCACGCCAGAAAAGGGAAAGTCGGGGGAACGCTTTGGCTGCCGGGCGAAATGCGGGGTAGGGCTCACTTGCACACACGCAGTCCCCCTCATGCCCCACGCCAGAAAAGGTAAAGCCAGGGGAACGCTTTGGCTGCCGGGCGAAATGCGGGGTAGGGCTCACATGCACACACGCAGTCCCCCTCATGCCCCACGCCAGAAAAGGGAAAGCCAGGGGAACGCTTTGGCTGCCAGGTGAAATGCGGGGTAGGGCTCACATGCACACACGCAGTCCCCCTCATGCCATACGCCAGAAAAGGGAAAGTCGGGGGAACGCTTTGGCTGCCGGGCGAAATGCAGGGTAGGGCTCACATGCACACACGCAGTCCCCCTCATGCCCTACGCCAGAAAAGGGAAAGTCGGGGGAACGCTTTGGCTGCCGGGCGAAATGCGGGGTAGGGCTCACTTGCACACACGCAGTCCCCCTCATGCCCCACGCCAGAAAAGGTAAAGCCAGGGGAACGCTTTGGCTGCCGGGCGAAATGCGGGGTAGGGCTCACATGCACACACGCAGTCCCCCTCATGCCCCACGCCAGAAAAGGGAAAGCCAGGGGAACGCTTTGGCTGCCGGGCGAAATGCGGGGTAGGGCTCACATGCACACACGCAGTCCCCCTCATGCCCCACGCCAGAAAAGGGAAAGCCAGGGGAACGCTTTGGCTGCCGGGCGAAATGCGGGGTAGGGCTCACTTGCACACACGCAGTCCCCCTCATGCCCCACGCCAGAAAAGGTAAAGCCAGGGGAACGCTTTGTCTGCCGGGCGAAATGCGGGGTAGGGCTCACATGCACACACGCAGTCCCCCTCATGCCCTACGCCAGAAAAGGGAAAGTCGGGGGAACGCTTTGGCTGCCGGGCGAAATGCGGGGTAGGGCTCACATGCACACACGCAGTCCCCCTCATGCCCTACGCCAGAAAAGGGAAAGTCGGGGGAACGCTTTGGCTGCCGGGCGAAATGCGGGGTAGGGCTCACTTGCACACACGCAGTCCCCCTCATGCCCCACGCCAGAAAAGGTAAAGCCAGGGGAACGCTTTGGCTGCCGGGCGAAATGCGGGGTAGGGCTCACATGCACACACGCAGTCCCCCTCATGCCCCACGCCAGAAAAGGGAAAGCCAGGGGAACGCTTTGGCTGCCGGGCGAAATGCGGGGTAGGGCTCACATGCACACACGCAGTCCCCCTCATGCCCCACGCCAGAAAAGGGAAAGCCAGGGGAACGCTTTGGCTGCCGGGCGAAATGCGGGGTAGGGCTCACTTGCACACACGCAGTCCCCCTCATGCCCCACGCCAGAAAAGGTAAAGCCAGGGGAACGCTTTGTCTGCCGGGCGAAATGCGGGGTAGGGCTCACATGCACACACGCAGTCCCCCTCATGCCCCACGCCAGAAAAGGGAAAGCCAGGGGAACGCTTTGGCTGCCAGGCGAAATGCAGGGTAGGGCTCACATGCACACACGCAGTCCCCCTCATGCCATACGCCAGAAAAGGGAAAGTCGGGGGAACGCTTTGGCTGCCGGGCGAAATGCAGGGTAGGGCTCACATGCACACACGCAGTCCCCCTCATGCCCTACGCCAGAAAAGGGAAAGTCGGGGGAACGCTGTGGCTGCCGGGCGAAATGCAGGGTAGGGCTCACATGCACATACGCAGTCCCCCTCATGCCCTACGCCAGAAAAGGGAAAGTCGGGGGAACGCTGTGGCTGCCGGGCGAAATGCGGGGTAGGGCTCACATGCACACACGCAGTCCCCCTCATGCCCTACGCCAAAAAAGGGAAAGTCGAGGGAACGCTTTGGCTGCCAGGCGAAATGCAGGGTAGGGCTCACATGCACACACGCCTTCCAGGGCTCGGCACCCAGGGGTGGTGTCAACCAGTACTGTCCATTGCCAAGTGCCCTTGCTCAGCACCAATGTCGGGCTGCCGTGCACATCAGCCATCCGTAGCGGTACGCCTTCATCGGCGGCGCAGACTTGGCTGCCGGGCGAAATGGGGTGTAGGGCTCACATGCACACACGCAGTCCCCCTCATGCCCCACGCCAGAAAAGGGAAAGTCGAGGGAACGCTTTGGCTGCCAGGCGAAATGCAGGGTAGGGCTCACATGCACACACGCAGTCCCCCTCATGCCCCACGCCAGAAAAGGGAAAGTCGGGGGAACGCTTCGGCTGCCGGGCGAAATGCGGGGTAGGGCTCACATGCACACACGCAGTCCCCCTCATGCCCTACGCCAGAAAAGGGAAAGTCGGGGGAACGCTGTGGCTGCCGGGCGAAATGCGGGGTAGGGCTCACTTGCACACACGCAGTCCCCCTCATGCCCCACGCCAGAAAAGGTAAAGCCAGGGGAACGCTTTGGCTGCCGGGCGAAATGCGGGGTAGGGCTCACATGCACACACGCAGTCCCCCTCATGCCCCACGCCAGAAAAGGGAAAGTCGGGGGAACGCTTTGGCTGCCGGGCGAAATGCGGGGTAGGGCTCACATGCACACACGCAGTCCCCCTCATGCCCCACGCCAGAAAAGGGAAAGCCAGGGGAACGCTTTGGCTGCCGGGCGAAATGCGGGGTAGGGCTCACTTGCACACACGCAGTCCCCCTCATGCCCCACGCCAGAAAAGGTAAAGCCAGGGGAACGCTTTGTCTGCCGGGCGAAATGCGGGGTAGGGCTCACATGCACACACGCAGTCCCCCTCATGCCCCACGCCAGAAAAGGGAAAGCCAGGGGAACGCTTTGGCTGCCAGGCGAAATGCAGGGTAGGGCTCACATGCATACACGCAGTCCCCCTCATGCCATACGCCAGAAAAGGGAAAGTCGGGGGAACGCTTTGGCTGCCGGGCGAAATGCGGGGTAGGGCTCACATGCACACACGCAGTCCCCCTCATGCCCTACGCCAGAAAAGGGAAAGTCGGGGGAACGCTGTGGCTGCCGGGCGAAATGCAGGGTAGGGCTCACATGCACATACGCAGTCCCCCTCATGCCCTACGCCAGAAAAGGGAAAGTCGGGGGAACGCTGTGGCTGCCGGGCGAAATGCGGGGTAGGGCTCACATGCACACACGCAGTCCCCCTCATGCCCTACGCCAAAAAAGGGAAAGTCGAGGGAACGCTTTGGCTGCCAGGCGAAATGCAGGGTAGGGCTCACATGCACACACGCCTTCCAGGGCTCGGCACCCAGGGGTGGTGTCAACCAGTACTGTCCATTGCCAAGTGCCCTTGCTCAGCACCAATGTCGGGCTGCCGTGCACATCAGCCATCCGTAGCGGTACGCCTTCATCGGCGGCGCAGACTTGGCTGCCGGGCGAAATGGGGTATAGGGCTCACATGCACACACGCAGTCCCCCTCATGCCCCACGCCAGAAAAGGGAAAGTCGAGGGAACGCTTTGGCTGCCAGGCGAAATGCAGGGTAGGGCTCACATGCACACACGCAGTCCCCCTCATGCCCCACGCCAGAAAAGGGAAAGTCGGGGGAACGCTTTGGCTGCCGGGCGAAATGCGGGGTAGGGCTCACTTGCACACACGCAGTCCCCCTCATGCCCCACGCCAGAAAAGGTAAAGCCAGGGGAACGCTTTGTCTGCCGGGCGAAATGCGGGGTAGGGCTCACATGCACACACGCAGTCCCCCTCATGCCCTACGCCAGAAAAGGGAAAGCCAGGGGAACGCTTTGGCTGCCGGGTGAAATGCGGGGTAGGGCTCACATGCACACACGCAGTCCCCCTCATGCCCCACGCCAGAAAAGGGAAAGTCGGGGGAACGCTTTGGCTGCCGGGCGAAATGCGGGGTAGGGCTCACTTGCACACACGCAGTCCCCCTCATGCCCCACGCCAGAAAAGGTAAAGCCAGGGGAACGCTTTGGCTGCCGGGCGAAATGCGGGGTAGGGCTCACATGCACACACGCAGTCCCCCTCATGCCCCACGCCAGAAAAGGGAAAGCCAGGGGAACGCTTTGGCTGCCAGGTGAAATGCGGGGTAGGGCTCACATGCACACACGCAGTCCCCCTCATGCCATACGCCAGAAAAGGGAAAGTCGGGGGAACGCTTTGGCTGCCGGGCGAAATGCAGGGTAGGGCTCACATGCACACACGCAGTCCCCCTCATGCCCTACGCCAGAAAAGGGAAAGTCGGGGGAACGCTTTGGCTGCCGGGCGAAATGCGGGGTAGGGCTCACTTGCACACACGCAGTCCCCCTCATGCCCCACGCCAGAAAAGGTAAAGCCAGGGGAACGCTTTGGCTGCCGGGCGAAATGCGGGGTAGGGCTCACATGCACACACGCAGTCCCCCTCATGCCCCACGCCAGAAAAGGGAAAGCCAGGGGAACGCTTTGGCTGCCGGGCGAAATGCGGGGTAGGGCTCACATGCACACACGCAGTCCCCCTCATGCCCCACGCCAGAAAAGGTAAAGCCAGGGGAACGCTTTGTCTGCCGGGCGAAATGCGGGGTAGGGCTCACATGCACACACGCAGTCCCCCTCATGCCCTACGCCAGAAAAGGGAAAGTCGGGGGAACGCTTTGGCTGCCGGGCGAAATGCGGGGTAGGGCTCACATGCACACACGCAGTCCCCCTCATGCCCCACGCCAGAAAAGGTAAAGCCAGGGGAACGCTTTGGCTGCCGGGCGAAATGCGGGGTAGGGCTCACATGCACACACGCAGTCCCCCTCATGCCCCACGCCAGAAAAGGGAAAGCCAGGGGAACGCTTTGGCTGCCGGGCGAAATGCGGGGTAGGGCTCACATGCACACACGCAGTCCCCCTCATGCCCCACGCCAGAAAAGGGAAAGCCAGGGGAACGCTTTGGCTGCCGGGCGAAATGCGGGGTAGGGCTCACTTGCACACACGCAGTCCCCCTCATGCCCCACGCCAGAAAAGGTAAAGCCAGGGGAACGCTTTGTCTGCCGGGCGAAATGCGGGGTAGGGCTCACATGCACACACGCAGTCCCCCTCATGCCCCACGCCAGAAAAGGGAAAGCCAGGGGAACGCTTTGGCTGCCAGGCGAAATGCAGGGTAGGGCTCACATGCACACACGCAGTCCCCCTCATGCCATACGCCAGAAAAGGGAAAGTCGGGGGAACGCTTTGGCTGCCGGGCGAAATGCAGGGTAGGGCTCACATGCACACACGCAGTCCCCCTCATGCCCTACGCCAGAAAAGGGAAAGTCGGGGGAACGCTGTGGCTGCCGGGCGAAATGCAGGGTAGGGCTCACATGCACATACGCAGTCCCCCTCATGCCCTACGCCAGAAAAGGGAAAGTCGGGGGAACGCTGTGGCTGCCGGGCGAAATGCGGGGTAGGGCTCACATGCACACACGCAGTCCCCCTCATGCCCTACGCCAAAAAAGGGAAAGTCGAGGGAACGCTTTGGCTGCCAGGCGAAATGCAGGGTAGGGCTCACATGCACACACGCCTTCCAGGGCTCGGCACCCAGGGGTGGTGTCAACCAGTACTGTCCATTGCCAAGTGCCCTTGCTCAGCACCAATGTCGGGCTGCCGTGCACATCAGCCATCCGTAGCGGTACGCCTTCATCGGCGGCGCAGACTTGGCTGCCGGGCGAAATGGGGTGTAGGGCTCACATGCACACACGCAGTCCCCCTCATGCCCCACGCCAGAAAAGGGAAAGTCGAGGGAACGCTTTGGCTGCCAGGCGAAATGCAGGGTAGGGCTCACATGCACACACGCAGTCCCCCTCATGCCCCACGCCAGAAAAGGGAAAGTCGGGGGAACGCTTCGGCTGCCGGGCGAAATGCGGGGTAGGGCTCACATGCACACACGCAGTCCCCCTCATGCCCTACGCCAGAAAAGGGAAAGTCGGGGGAACGCTGTGGCTGCCGGGCGAAATGCGGGGTAGGGCTCACTTGCACACACGCAGTCCCCCTCATGCCCCACGCCAGAAAAGGTAAAGCCAGGGGAACGCTTTGGCTGCCGGGCGAAATGCGGGGTAGGGCTCACATGCACACACGCAGTCCCCCTCATGCCCCACGCCAGAAAAGGGAAAGTCGGGGGAACGCTTTGGCTGCCGGGCGAAATGCGGGGTAGGGCTCACATGCACACACGCAGTCCCCCTCATGCCCCACGCCAGAAAAGGGAAAGCCAGGGGAACGCTTTGGCTGCCGGGCGAAATGCGGGGTAGGGCTCACTTGCACACACGCAGTCCCCCTCATGCCCCACGCCAGAAAAGGTAAAGCCAGGGGAACGCTTTGTCTGCCGGGCGAAATGCGGGGTAGGGCTCACATGCACACACGCAGTCCCCCTCATGCCCCACGCCAGAAAAGGGAAAGCCAGGGGAACGCTTTGGCTGCCAGGCGAAATGCAGGGTAGGGCTCACATGCATACACGCAGTCCCCCTCATGCCATACGCCAGAAAAGGGAAAGTCGGGGGAACGCTTTGGCTGCCGGGCGAAATGCGGGGTAGGGCTCACATGCACACACGCAGTCCCCCTCATGCCCTACGCCAGAAAAGGGAAAGTCGGGGGAACGCTGTGGCTGCCGGGCGAAATGCAGGGTAGGGCTCACATGCACATACGCAGTCCCCCTCATGCCCTACGCCAGAAAAGGGAAAGTCGGGGGAACGCTGTGGCTGCCGGGCGAAATGCGGGGTAGGGCTCACATGCACACACGCAGTCCCCCTCATGCCCTACGCCAAAAAAGGGAAAGTCGAGGGAACGCTTTGGCTGCCAGGCGAAATGCAGGGTAGGGCTCACATGCACACACGCCTTCCAGGGCTCGGCACCCAGGGGTGGTGTCAACCAGTACTGTCCATTGCCAAGTGCCCTTGCTCAGCACCAATGTCGGGCTGCCGTGCACATCAGCCATCCGTAGCGGTACGCCTTCATCGGCGGCGCAGACTTGGCTGCCGGGCGAAATGGGGTATAGGGCTCACATGCACACACGCAGTCCCCCTCATGCCCCACGCCAGAAAAGGGAAAGTCGAGGGAACGCTTTGGCTGCCAGGCGAAATGCAGGGTAGGGCTCACATGCACACACGCAGTCCCCCTCATGCCCCACGCCAGAAAAGGGAAAGTCGGGGGAACGCTTTGGCTGCCGGGCGAAATGCGGGGTAGGGCTCACATGCACACACGCAGTCCCCCTCATGCCCTACGCCAGAAAAGGGAAAGTCGGGGGAACGCTTTGGCTGCCAGGCGAAATGCAGGGTAGGGCTCACATGCACACACGCAGTCCCCCTCATGCCCCACGCCAGAAAAGGGAAAGTCGGGGGAACGCTTTGGCTGCCAGGCGAAATGCAGGGTAGGGCTCACATGCACACACGCAGTCCCCCTCATGCCCCACGCCAGAAAAGGGAAAGCCAGGGGAACGCTTTGGCTGCCGGGCGAAATGCGGGGTAGGGCTCACATGCACACACGCAGTCCCCCTCATGCCCCACGCCAGAAAAGGGAAAGCCAGGGGAACGCTTTGGCTGCCAGGCGAAATGCAGGGTAGGGCTCACATGCACACACGCAGTCCCCCTCATGCCCCACGCCAGAAAAGGGAAAGTCGGGGGAACGCTTTGGCTGCCGGGCGAAATGCGGGGTAGGGCTCACATGCACACACGCAGTCCCCCTCATGCCCTACGCCAGAAAAGGGAAAGTCGGGGGAACGCTTTGGCTGCCGGGTGAAATGCGGGGTAGGGCTCACATGCACACACGCAGTCCCCCTCATGCCCCACGCCAGAAAAGGGAAAGCCAGGGGAACGCTTTGGCTGCCAGGCGAAATGCAGGGTAGGGCTCACATGCACACACGCAGTCCCCCTCATGCCCCACGCCAGAAAAGGGAAAGTCGGGGGAACGCTTTGGCTGCCAGGCGAAATGCGGGGTAGGGCTCACATGCACACACGCAGTCCCCCTCATGCCCCACGCCAGAAAAGAGAAAGCCAGGGGAACGCTTTGGCTGCCGGGCGAAATGCGGGGTAGGGCTCACATGCACACACGCAGTCCCCCTCATGCCCCACGCCAGAAAAGGGAAAGCCAGGGGAACGCTTTGGCTGCCGGGCGAAATGCGGGGTAGGGCTCACATGCACACACGCAGTCCCCCTCATGCCCCACTCCAGGAAAGGGAAAGCCAGGGGAACGCTTTGGCTGCCGGGCGAAATGCGGGGTAGGGCTCACATGCACACACGCAGTCCCCCTCATGCCCCACGCCAGAAAAGGGAAAGTCGAGGGAACGCTTTGGCTGCCAGGCGAAATGCAGGGTAGGGCTCACATGCACACACGCAGTCCCCCTCATGCCCCACGCCAGAAAAGGGAAAGCCAGGGGAACGCTTTGGCTGCCAGGCGAAATGCAGGGTAGGGCTCACATGCACACACGCAGTCCCCCTCATGCCCTACGCCAGAAAAGGGAAAGTCGGGGGAACGCTTTGGCTGCCGGGCGAAATGCGGGGTAGGGCTCACATGCACACACGAAGTCCCCCTCATGCCCCACGCCAGAAAAGGGAAAGTCGAGGGAACGCTTTGGCTGCCGGGCGAAATGCAGGGTAGGGCTCACATGCACACACGCAGTCCCCCTCATGCCCCACGCCAGAAAAGGGAAAGTCGGGGGAACGCTTTGGCTGCCGGGCGAAATGCGGGGTAGGGCTCACATGCACACACGCAGTCCCCCTCATGCCCTACGCCAGAAAAGGGAAAGTCGGGGGAACGCTTTGGCTGCCAGGCGAAATGCAGGGTAGGGCTCACATGCACACACGCAGTCCCCCTCATGCCCCACGCCAGAAAAGGGAAAGTCGGGGGAACGCTTTGGCTGCCAGGCGAAATGCGGGGTAGGGCTCACATGCACACACGCAGTCCCCCTCATGCCCCACGCCAGAAAAGGGAAAGTCGGGGGAACGCTTTGGCTGCCGGGCGAAATGCGGGGTAGGGCTCACATGCACACACGCAGTCCCCCTCATGCCCCACGCCAGAAAAGGGAAAGCCAGGGGAACGCTTTGGCTGCCAGGCGAAATGCAGGGTAGGGCTCACATGCACACACGCAGTCCCCCTCATGCCCTACGCCAGAAAAGGGAAAGTCGGGGGAACGCTTTGGCTGCCGGGCGAAATGCGGGGTAGGGCTCACATGCACACACGAAGTCCCCCTCATGCCCCACGCCAGAAAAGGGAAAGTCGAGGGAACGCTTTGGCTGCCAGGCGAAATGCAGGGTAGGGCTCACATGCACACACGCAGTCCCCCTCATGCCCCACGCCAGAAAAGGGAAAGTCGGGGGAACGCTGTGGCTGCCGGGCGAAATGCGGGGTAGGGCTCACATGCACACACGCAGTCCCCCTCATGCCCTACGCCAGAAAAGGGAAAGTCGGGGGAACGCTTTGGCTGCCAGGCGAAATGCAGGGTAGGGCTCACATGCACACACGCAGTCCCCCTCATGCCCCACGCCAGAAAAGGGAAAGTCGGGGGAACGCTTTGGCTGCCAGGCGAAATGCGGGGTAGGGCTCACATGCACACACGCAGTCCCCCTCATGCCCCACGCCAGAAAAGGGAAAGTCGGGGGAACGCTTTGGCTGCCGGGCGAAATGCGGGGTAGGGCTCACATGCACACACGCAGTCCCCCTCATGCCCCACGCCAGAAAAGAGAAAGCCAGGGGAACGCTTTGGCTGCCGGGCGAAATGCGGGGTAGGGCTCACATGCACACACGCAGTCCCCCTCATGCCCCACGCCAGAAAAGGGAAAGCCAGGGGAACGCTTTGGCTGCCGGGCGAAATGCGGGGTAGGGCTCACATGCACACACGCAGTCCCCCTCATGCCCCACTCCAGGAAAGGGAAAGCCAGGGGAACGCTTTGGCTGCCGGGCGAAATGCGGGGTAGGGCTCACATGCACACACGCAGTCCCCCTCATGCCCCACGCCAGAAAAGGGAAAGCCAGGGGAACGCTTTGGCTGCCAGGCGAAATGTGGGGTAGGGCTCACATGCACACACGCAGTCCCCCTCATGCCCCACGCCAGAAAAGGGAAAGTCGGGGGAACGCTTTGGCTGCCGGGCGAAATGCGGGGTAGGGCTCACATGCACACACGCAGTCCCCCTCATGCCCCACGCCAGAAAAGGGAACGTCGGGGGAACGCTTTGGCTGCCAGGCGAAATGCAGGGTAGGGCTCACATGCACACACGCAGTCCCCCTCATGCCCCACGCCAGAAAAGGGAAAGTCGGGGGAACGCTTTGGCTGCCAGGCGAAATGCAGGGTAGGGCTCACATGCACACACGCAGTCCCCCTCATGCCCCACGCCAGAAAAGGGAAAGTCGGGGGAACGCTTTGGCTGCCAGGCGAAATGCAGGGGTAGGGCTCACATGCACACACGCAGTCCCCCTCATGCCCCACGCCAGAAAAGGGAAAGTCGGGGGAACGCTTTGGCTGCCAGGCGAAATGCAGGGTAGGGCTCACATGCACACACGCAGTCCCCCTCATGCCCCACGCCAGAAAAGGGAAAGTCGGGGGAACGCTTTGGCTGCCAGGCGAAATGCAGGGTAGGGCTCACATGCACACACGCAGTCCCCCTCATGCCCCACGCCAGAAAAGGGAAAGTCGGGGGAACGCTTTGGCTGCCAGGCGAAATGCGGGGTAGGGCTCACATGCACACACGCAGTCCCCCTCATGCCCCACGCCAGAAAAGAGAAAGCCAGGGGAACGCTTTGGCTGCCGGGCGAAATGCGGGGTAGGGCTCACATGCACACACGCAGTCCCCCTCATGCCCCACGCCAGAAAAGGGAAAGCCAGGGGAACGCTTTGGCTGCCGGGCGAAATGCGGGGTAGGGCTCACATGCACACACGCAGTCCCCCTCATGCCCCACTCCAGGAAAGGGAAAGCCAGGGGAACGCTTTGGCTGCCGGGCGAAATGCGGGGTAGGGCTCACATGCACACACGCAGTCCCCCTCATGCCCCACTCCAGGAAAGGGAAAGCCAGGGGAACGCTTTGGCTGCCGGGTGAAATGCGGGGTAGGGCTCACATGCACACACGCAGTCCCCCTCATGCCCCACGCCAGAAAAGGGAAAGTCGAGGGAACGCTTTGGCTGCCAGGCGAAATGCGGGGTAGGGCTCACATGCACACACGCAGTCCCCCTCATGCCCCACGCCAGAAAAGGGAAAGTCGGGGGAACGCTTTGGCTGCCAGGCGAAATGCAGGGTAGGGCTCACATGCACACACGCAGTCCCCCTCATGCCCCACGCCAGAAAAGGGAAAGCCAGGGGAACGCTTTGGCTGCCGGGCGAAATGCGGGGTAGGGCTCACATGCACACACGCAGTCCCCCTCATGCCCCACTCCAGGAAAGGGAAAGCCAGGGGAACGCTTTGGCTGCCGGGCGAAATGCGGGGTAGGGCTCACATGCACACACGCAGTCCCCCTCATGCCCTACGCCAGAAAAGGGAAAGCCAGGGGAACGCTTTGGCTGCCGGGCGAAATGCGGGGTAGGGCTCACATGCACACACGCAGTCCCCCTCATGCCCCACGCCAGAAAAGGGAAAGTCGGGGGAACGCTGTGGCTGCCGGGCGAAATGCGGGGTAGGGCTCACATGCACACACGCAGTCCCCCTCATGCCCCACGCCAGAAAAGGGAAAGTCGGGGGAACGCTTTGGCTGCCAGGCGAAATGCAGGGTAGGGCTCACATGCACACACGCAGTCCCCCTCATGCCCCACTCCAGGAAAGGGAAAGCCAGGGGAACGCTTTGGCTGCCGGGTGAAATGCGGGGTAGGGCTCACATGCACACACGCAGTCCCCCTCATGCCCCACGCCAGGAAAGGGAAAGCCAGGGGAACGCTTTGGCTGCCGGGCGAAATGCGGGGTAGGGCTCACATGCACACACGCAGTCCCCCTCATGCCCCACGCCAGAAAAGGGAAAGCCAGGGGAACGCTTTGGCTGCCGGGCGAAATGCGGGGTAGGGCTCACATGCACACACGCAGTCCCCCTCATGCCCCACGCCAGAAAAGGGAAAGCCAGGGGAACGCTTTGGCTGCCAGGCGAAATGCGGGGTAGGGCTCACATGCACACACGCAGTCCCCCTCATGCCCCACGCCAGAAAAGGGAAAGTCGGGGGAACGCTTTGGCTGCCAGGCGAAATGCAGGGTAGGGCTCACATGCACACACGCAGTCCCCCTCATGCCCCACGCCAGAAAAGGGAAAGTCGGGGGAACGCTTTGGCTGCCAGGCGAAATGCAGGGTAGGGCTCACATGCACACACGCAGTCCCCCTCATGCCCCACGCCAGAAAAGGGAAAGTCGGGGGAACGCTTTGGCTGCCGGGCGAAATGCGGGGTAGGGCTCACATGCACACACGCAGTCCCCCTCATGCCCCACGCCAGAAAAGGAGAAAGCCAGGGGAACGCTTTGGCTGCCGGGCGAAATGCGGGGTAGGGCTCACATGCACACACGCAGTCCCCCTCATGCCCCACGCCAGAAAAGGGAAAGCCAGGGGAACGCTTTGGCTGCCGGGCGAAATGCGGGGTAGGGCTCACATGCACACACGCAGTCCCCCTCATGCCCCACGCCAGAAAAGGGAAAGCCAGGGGAACGCTTTGGCTGCCGGGCGAAATGCGGGGTAGGGCTCACATGCACACACGCAGTCCCCCTCATGCCCCACGCCAGAAAAGGGAAAGTCGAGGGAACGCTTTGGCTGCCAGGCGAAATGCAGGGTAGGGCTCACATGCACACACGCAGTCCCCCTCATGCCCCACGCCAGAAAAGGGAAAGCCAGGGGAACGCTTTGGCTGCCAGGCGAAATGCAGGGTAGGGCTCACATGCACACACGCAGTCCCCCTCATGCCCCACTCCAGGAAAGGGAAAGCCAGGGGAACGCTTTGGCTGCCGGGTGAAATGCGGGGTAGGGCTCACATGCACACACGCAGTCCCCCTCATGCCCCACTCCAGAAAAGGGAAAGTCGGGGGAACGCTTTGGCTGCCGGGCGAAATGCGGGGTAGGGCTCACATGCACACACGCAGTCCCCCTCATGCCCCACGCCAGAAAAGGGAAAGCCAGGGGAACGCTTTGGCTGCCGGGCGAAATGCGGGGTAGGGCTCACATGCACACACGCAGTCCCCCTCATGCCCCACTCCAGGAAAGGGAAAGCCAGGGGAACGCTTTGGCTGCCGGGTGAAATGCGGGGTAGGGCTCACATGCACACACGCAGTCCCCCTCATGCCCCACGCCAGAAAAGGGAAAGCCAGGGGAACGCTTTGGCTGCCAGGCGAAATGCAGGGTAGGGCTCACATGCACACACGCAGTCCCCCTCATGCCCCACGCCAGAAAAGGGAAAGTCGGGGGAACGCTTTGGCTGCCAGGCGAAATGCAGGGTAGGGCTCACATGCACACACGCAGTCCCCCTCATGCCCCACGCCAGAAAAGGGAAAGTCGGGGGAACGCTTTGGCTGCCAGGCGAAATGCAGGGTAGGGCTCACATGCACACACGCAGTCCCCCTCATGCCCCACTCCAGAAAAGGGAAAGCCAGGGGAACGCTTTGGCTGCCGGGCGAAATGCGGGGTAGGGCTCACATGCACACACGCAGTCCCCCTCATGCCCCACGCCAGAAAAGGGAAAGCCAGGGGAACGCTTTGGCTGCCAGGCGAAATGCGGGGTAGGGCTCACATGCACACACGCAGTCCCCCTCATGCCCCACGCCAGAAAAGGGAAAGTCCAGGGGAACGCTTTGGCTGCCGGGCGAAATGCGGGGTAGGGCTCACATGCACACACGCAGTCCCCCTCATGCCCCACGCCAGAAAAGGGAAAGCCAGGGGAACGCTTTGGCTGCCGGGCGAAATGCGGGGTAGGGCTCACATGCACACACGCAGTCCCCCTCATGCCCCACGCCAGAAAAGGGAAAGCCAGGGGAACGCTTTGGCTGCCGGCGAAATGCGGGGTAGGGCTCACATGCACACACGCAGTCCCCCTCATGCCCCACGCCAGAAAAGGGAAAGCCAGGGGAACGCTTTGGCTGCCAGGCGAAATGCGGGGTAGGGCTCACATGCACACACGCAGTCCCCCTCATGCCCTACGCCAGAAAAGGGAAAGTCGGGGGAACGCTTTGGCTGCCAGGCGAAATGCAGGGTAGGGCTCACATGCACACACGCAGTCCCCCTCATGCCCCACGCCAGAAAAGGGAAAGTCGGGCGAACGCTTTGGCTGCCAGGCGAAATGCAGGGTAGGGCTCACATGCACACACGCAGTCCCCCTCATGCCCCACGCCAGAAAAGGGAAAGTCAGGGGAACGCTTTGGCTGCCGGGCGAAATGCGGGGTAGGGCTCACATGCACACACGCAGTCCCCCTCATGCCCCACGCCAGAAAAGAGAAAGCCAGGGGAACGCTTTGGCTGCCAGGCGAAATGCGGGGTAGGGCTCACATGCACACACGCAGTCCCCCTCATGCCCCACGCCAGAAAAGGGAAAGCCAGGGGAACGCTTTGGCTGCCGGGCGAAATGCGGGGTAGGGCTCACATGCACACACGCAGTCCCCCTCATGCCCCACGCCAGAAAAGGGAAAGCCAGGGGAACGCTTTGGCTGCCGGGCGAAATGCGGGGTAGGGCTCACATGCACACACGCAGTCCCCCTCATGCCCCACGCCAGAAAAGGGAAAGTCGAGGGGAACGCTTTGGCTGCCAGGCGAAATGCAGGGTAGGGCTCACATGCACACACGCAGTCCCCCTCATGCCCCACGCCAGAAAAGGGAAAGTCGGGGGAACGCTTTGGCTGCCGGGCGAAATGCGGGGTAGGGCTCACATGCACACACGCAGTCCCCCTCATGCCCTACGCCAAAAAAGGGAAAGTCGGGGGAACGCTTTGGCTGCCAGGCGAAATGCAGGGTAGGGCTCACATGCACACACGTAGTCCCCCTCATGCCCCACGCCAGAAAAGGGAAAGTCGGGGGAACGCTTTGGCTGCCAGGCGAAATGCAGGGTAGGGCTCACATGCACACACGCAGTCCCCCTCATGCCCCACGCCAGAAAAGGGAAAGTCGGGGGAACGCTTTGGCTGCCGGGCGAAATGCGGGGTAGGGCTCACATGCACACACGCAGTCCCCCTCATGCCCCACGCCAGGAAAAGGGAAAGCCAGGGGAACGCTTTGGCTGCCAGGCGAAATGCAGGGGTAGGGCTCACATGCACACACGCAGTCCCCCTCATGCCCCACGCCAGAAAGGGAAAGCCAGGGGAACGCTTTGGCTGCCGGGTGAAATGCGGGGTAGGGCTCACATGCACACACGCAGTCCCCCTCATGCCCCACGCCAGGAAAGGGAAAGCCAGGGGAACGCTTTGGCTGCCGGGCGAAATGCGGGGTAGGGCTCACATGCACACACGCAGTCCCCCTCATGCCCCACGCCAGAAAAGGGAAAGCCAGGGGAACGCTTTGGCTGCCGGGCGAAATGCGGGGTAGGGCTCACATGCACACACGCAGTCCCCCTCATGCCCCACGCCAGAAAGGGAAAGTCAGGGGAACGCTTTGGCTGCCGGGCGAAATGCGGGGTAGGGCTCACATGCACACACGCAGTCCCCCTCATGCCCCACGCCAGAAAAGGGAAAGCCGAGGGGAACGCTTTGGCTGCCAGGCGAAATGCAGGGTAGGGCTCACATGCACACACGCAGTCCCCCTCATGCCCCACGCCAGAAAAGGGAAAGTCAGGGGGAACGCTTTGGCTGCCAGGGCGAAATGCGGGGTAGGGCTCACATGCACACACGCAGTCCCCCTCATGCCCCACGCCAGAAAAGGGAAAGCCAGGGGAACGCTTTGGCTGCCGGGCGAAATGCGGGGTAGGGCTCACATGCACACACGCAGTCCCCCTCATGCCCCACGCCAGAAAAGGGAAAGCCAGGGGAACGCTTTGGCTGCCGGGCGAAATGCGGGGTAGGGCTCACATGCACACACGCAGTCCCCCTCATGCCCCACGCCAGAAAAGGGAAAGTCAGGGGAACGCTTTGGCTGCCAGGCGAAATGCAGGGGTAGGGCTCACATGCACACACGCAGTCCCCCTCATGCCCCACGCCAGAAAAGGGAAAGTCGGGGGAACGCTTTGGCTGCCGGGCGAAATGCGGGGTAGGGCTCACATGCACACACGCAGTCCCCCTCATGCCCCTACGCCAGAAAAGGGAAAGTCAGGGGGAACGCTTTGGCTGCCGGGCGAAATGCGGGGTAGGGCTCACATGCACACACGCAAGTCCCCCTCATGCCCCTACGCCAGAAAAGGGAAAGTCGGGGGAACGCTTTGGCTGCCAGGCGAAATGCGGGGTAGGGCTCACATGCACACACGCAGTCCCCCTCATGCCCCACGCCAGAAAAGGGAAAGTCGGGGGAACGCTTTGGCTGCCGGGCGAAATGCAGGGGTAGGGCTCACATGCACACACGCAGTCCCCCTCATGCCCCACGCCAGAAAAGGGAAAGTCAGGGGAACGCTTTGGCTGCCAGGCGAAATGCGGGGTAGGGCTCACATGCACACACGCAGTCCCCCTCATGCCCTACGCCAGAAAAGGGAAAGCCAGGGGAACGCTTTGGCTGCCGGGCGAAATGCGGGGTAGGGCTCACATGCACACACGCAGTCCCCCTCATGCCCCACGCCAGAAAAGGGAAAGTCGGGGGAACGCTTTGGCTGCCGGGCGAAATGCGGGGTAGGGCTCACATGCACACACGCAGTCCCCCTCATGCCCCACGCCAGAAAAGGGAAAGTCGGGGAACGCTTTGGCTGCCAGGCGAAATGCGGGGTAGGGCTCACATGCACACACGCAGTCCCCCTCATGCCCCACGCCAGAAAAGGGAAAGTCGGGGGAACGCTTTGGCTGCCAGGGCGAAATGCGGGGTAGGGCTCACATGCACACACGCAGTCCCCCTCATGCCCCTACGCCAGAAAAGGGAAAGCCAGGGGAACGCTTTGGCTGCCGGGCGAAATGCGGGGTAGGGCTCACATGCACACACGCAGTCCCCCTCATGCCCTACGCCAGAAAAGGGAAAGTCGGGGAACGCTTTGGCTGCCAGGGCGAAATGCGGGGTAGGGCTCACATGCACACACGCAGTCCCCCTCATGCCCCACGCCAGAAAAGGGAAAGTCGGGGGAACGCTTTGGCTGCCAGGGCGAAATGCGGGTAGGGCTCACATGCACACACGCAGTCCCCCTCATGCCCCACGCCAGAAAAGGGAAAGCTCAGGGGAACGCTTTGGCTGCCAGGGCGAAATGCGGGGTAGGGCTCACATGCACACACGCAGTCCCCCTCATGCCCCTACGCCAGAAAAGGGAAAGCCAGGGGGAACGCTTTGGCTGCCGGGCGAAATGCGGGGTAGGGCTCACATGCACACACGCAGTCCCCCCTCATGCCCCACGCCAGAAAAGGGAAAGTCGGGGGAACGCTTTGGCTGCCAGGGCGAAATGCAGGGGTAGGGCTCACATGCACACACGCAGTCCCCCTCATGCCCCACGCCAGAAAAGGGAAAGCCAGGGGAACGCTTTGGCTGCCGGGCGAAATGCGGGGTAGGGCTCACATGCACACACGCAGTCCCCCTCATGCCCCACGCCAGAAAAGGGAAAGCCAGGGGAACGCTTTGTCTGCCGGGCGAAATGCGGGGTAGGGCTCACATGCACACACGCAGTCCCCCTCATGCCCCACGCCAGAAAAGGGAAAGCCAGGGGAACGCTTTGGCTGCCGGGCGAAATGCGGGGTAGGGCTCACATGCACACACGCAGTCCCCCTCATGCCCCACGCCAGAAAAGGGAAAGTCGGGGGAACGCTTTGGCTGCCAGGGCGAAATGCGGGGTAGGGCTCACATGCACACACGCAGTCCCCCTCATGCCCCACGCCAGAAAAGGGAAAGTCGGGGAACGCTTTGGCTGCCAGGGCGAAATGCGGGGTAGGGCTCACATGCACACACGCAGTCCCCCTCATGCCCACGCCAGAAAAGGGAAAGTCGGGGAACGCTTTGGCTGCCGGGCGAAATGCGGGGTAGGGCTCACATGCACACACGCAGTCCCCCTCATGCCCTACGCCAGAAAAGGGAAAGCCAGGGGGAACGCTTTGGCTGCCGGGCGAAATGCGGGGTAGGGCTCACATGCACACACGCAATCCCCCTCATGCCCTACGCCAGAAAAGGGAAAGTCGGGGGAACGCTTTGGCTGCCGGGCGAAATGCGGGGTAGGGCTCACATGCACACACGCAGTCCCCCTCATGCCCCACGCCAGAAAAGGGAAAGTCGGGGGAACGCTTTGGCTGCCAGGCGAAATGCAGGGTAGGGCTCACATGCACACACGCAGTCCTCCTCATGCCCCACGCCAGAAAAGGGAAAGTCGGGGGAACGCTTTGGCTGCCGGGCGAAATGCGGGGTAGGGCTCACATGCACACACGCAGTCCCCCTCATGCCCTACGCCAGAAAAGGGAAAGCCAGGGGAACGCTTTGGCTGCCGGGCGAAATGCGGGGTAGGGCTCACATGCACACACGCAAGTCCCCCTCATGCCCTACGCCAGAAAAGGGAAAGTCGGGGGGGAAACGCTTTGGCTGCCGGGCGAAATGCGGGGTAGGGCTCACATGCACACACGCAGTCCCCCTCATGCCCTACGCCAGAAAAGGGAAAGTCGGGGGGAACGCTTTGGCTGCCAGGCGAAATGCGGGGTAGGGCTCACATGCACACACGCAGTCCCCCTCATGCCCCACGCCAGAAAAGGGAAAGTCGAGGGGAACGCTTTGGCTGCCCAGGCGAAATGCGGGGTAGGGCTCACATTGCACACACGCAGTCCCCCTCATGCCCCACGCCAGGAAAGGGAAAGCCAGGGGAACGCTTTGGCTGCCGGGTGAAATGCGGGGTAGGGCTCACATGCACACACGCAGTCCCCCTCATGCCCCACGCCAGAAAAGGGAAAGTCGGGGGAACGCTTTGGCTGCCGGGCGAAATGCAGGGTAGGGCTCACATGCACACACGCAGTCCCCCTCATGCCCCCACGCCAGAAAGGGAAAGTCGGGGAACGCTTTGGCTGCCGGGCGAAATGCGGGGTAGGGCTCACATGCACACACGCAGTCCCCCTCATGCCCCACGCCAGAAAAGGTAAAGCCAGGGGAACGCTTTGTCTGCCGGGCGAAATGCGGGGTAGGGCTCACATGCACACACGCAGTCCCCCTCATGCCCCACGCCAGAAAAGGGAAAGCCAGGGGAACGCTTTGGCTGCCAGGGCGAAATGCGGGGTAGGGCTCACATGCACACACGCAGTCCCCCTCATGCCCCACGCCAGAAAAGGGAAAGCCAGGGGAACGCTTTGGCTGCCGGGCGAAATGCGGGGTAGGGCTCACATGCACACACGCAGTCCCCCTCATGCCCCACGCCAGAAAAGGGAAAGTCGGGGGAACGCTTTGGCTGCCGGGCGAAATGCGGGGTAGGGCTCACATGCACACACGCAGTCCCCCTCATGCCCCACGCCAGAAAAGGGAAAGTCGGGGGAAACGCTTTGGCTGCCGGGCGAAATGCGGGGTAGGGCTCACATGCACACACGCAGTCCCCCTCATGCCCCACGCCAGAAAAGGGAAAGCCAGGGGAACGCTTTGGCTGCCGGGCGAAATGCGGGGTAGGGCTCACATGCACACACGCAGTCCCCCTCATGCCCTACGCCAGAAAAGGGAAAGTCAGGGGGAACGCTTTGTCTGCCGGGCGAAATGCGGGGTAGGGCTCACATGCACACACGCAGTCCCCCTCATGCCCCTACGCCAGAAAAGGGAAAGTCGGGGGAACGCTTTGGCTGCCGGGCGAAATGCAGGGTAGGGCTCACATGCACACACGCAGTCCCCCTCATGCCCCACGCCAGAAAAGGGAAAGTCAGGGGAACGCTTTGGCTGCCGGGCGAAATGCGGGGTAGGGCTCACATGCACACACGCAGTCCCCCTCATGCCCCACGCCAGAAAAGGGAAAGCCAGGGGAACGCTTTGGCTGCCGGGCTGAAATGCGGGGTAGGGCTCACATGCACACACGCAGTCCCCCTCATGCCCCACTCCAGAAAAGGGAAAGCCAGGGGAACGCTTTGGCTGCCGGGCGAAATGCGGGGTAGGGCTCACATGCACACACGCAGTCCCCCCTCATGCCCCACTCCAGGAAAGGGAAAGCCAGGGGAACGCTTTGGCTGCCGGGCGAAATGCGGGGTAGGGCTCACATGCACACACGCAGTCCCCCTCATGCCCTACGCCAGAAAAGGGAAAGTCGGGGGAACGCTTTGGCTGCCAGGCGAAATGCGGGGTAGGGCTCACATGCACACACGCAGTCCCCCTCATGCCCTACGCCAGAAAAGGGAAAGTCGGGGGAACGCTTTGGCTGCCAGGCGAAATGCGGGGTAGGGCTCACATGCACACACGCAGTCCCCCTCATGCCCCACGCCAGAAAAGGGAAAGCCAGGGGAACGCTTTGGCTGACGGGCGAAATGCGGGGTAGGGCTCACATGCACACACGCAGTCCCCCTCATGCCCTACGCCAGGAAAGGGAAAGCCAGGGGAACGCTTTGGCTGCCAGGCGAAATGCGGGGTAGGGCTCACATGCACACACGCAGTCCCCCTCATGCCCCACGCCAGAAAAGGGAAAGTCGGGGGAACGCTTTGGCTGCCAGGCGAAATGCAGGGTAGGGCTCACATGCACACACGCAGTCCCCCTCATGCCCCACTCCAGGAAAGGGAAAGCCAGGGGAACGCTTTGGCTGCCGGGCGAAATGCGGGGTAGGGCTCACATGCACACACGCAGTCCCCCTCATGCCCTACGCCAGAAAAGGGAAAGCCAGGGGAACGCTTTGGCTGCCGGGCGAAATGCGGGGTAGGTCTCACATGCACACACGCAGTCCCCCTCATGCCCCACGCCAGAAAAGGGAAAGTCGGGGGAACGCATTGGCTGCCAGGCGAAATGCAGGGTAGGGCTCACATGCAAACACGCAGTCCCCCTCATGCCCCACGCCAGAAAAGGGAAAGTCGGGGAAACGCTTTGGCTGCCGGGCGAAATGCGGGGTAGGGCTCACATGCACACACGCAGTCCCCCTCATGCCCCACGCCAGAAAAGGTAAAGCCAGGGGAACGCTTTGTCTGCCGGGCGAAATGCGGGGGTAGGGCTCACATGCACACACGCAGTCCCCCTCATGCCCCACGCCAGAAAAGGGAAAGCCAGGGGAACACTTTGGCTGCCAGGCGAAATGCAGGGTAGGGCTCACATGCACACACGCAGTCCCCCTCATGCCCCACGCCAGAAAAGGGAAAGTCGGGGGAACGCTTTGGCTGCCGGGCGAAATGCGGGGTAGGGCTCACATGCACACACGCAGTCCCCCTCATGCCCCACTCCAGAAAAGGGAAAGTCGGGGGAACGCTTTGGCTGCCGGGCGAAATGCGGGGTAGGGCTCACATGCACATACGCAGTCCCCCTCATGCCCTACGCCAGAAAAGGGAATGTCGGGGGAACGCTTTGTCTGCCGGGCGAAATGCGGGGTAGGGCTCACATGCACACACGCAGTCCCCCTCATGCCCTACGCCAGAAAAGGGAAAGTCGGGGGAACGCTTTGGCTGCCAGGCGAAATGCGGGGTAGGGCTCACATGCACACACGCAGTCCCCCTCATGCACCACGCCAGAAAAGGGAAAGCCAGGGGAACGCTTTGGCTGCCGGGTGAAATGCGGGGTAGGGCTCACATGCACACACGCAGTCCCCCTCATGCCCCACGCCAGAAAAGGGAAAGTCGGGGGAACGCTTTGGCTGCCAGGCGAAATGCGGGGTAGGGCTCACATGCACACACGCAGTCCCCCTCATGCCCCACGCCAGAAAAGGGAAAGCCAGGGGAACGCTTTGGATGCCGGGTGAAATGCGGGGTAGGGCTCACATGCACACACGCAGTCCCCCTCATGCCCCACGCCAGAAAAGGGAAAGTCGGGGGAACGCTTTGGCTGCCAGGCGAAATGCGGGGTAGGGCTCACATGCACACACGCAGTCCCCCTCATGCCCCACGCCAGAAAAGGGAAAGCCAGGGGAACGCTTTGGCTGCCGGGCGAAATGCGGGGTAGGGCTCACATGCACACACGCAGTCCCCCTCATGCCCCACGCCATAAAAGGTAAAGCCAGGGGAACGCTTTGGCTGCCAGGCGAAATGCGGGGTAGGGCTCACATGCACACACGCAGTCCCCCTCATGCCCTACGCCAGAAAAGGGAAAGTCGGGGGAACGCTTTGGCTGCCAGGCGAAATGCGGGGTAGGGCTCACATGCACACACGCAGTCCCCCTCATGCCCCACGCCAGAAAAGGGAAAGCCAGGGGAACGCTTTGGCTGCCGGGCGAAATGCGGGGTAGGTCTCACATGCACACACGCAGTCCCCCTCATGCCCCACGCCAGAAAAGGGAAAGCCAGGGGAACGCTTTGGCTGACGGGCGAAATGCGGGGTAGGGCTCACATGCACACACGCAGTCCCCCTCATGCCCCACTCCAGGAAAGGGAAAGCCAGGGGAACGCTTTGGCTGCCGGGCGAAATGCGGGGTAGGGCTCACATGCACACACGCAGTCCCCCTCATGCCCCACGCCATAAAAGGTAAAGCCAGGGGAACGCTTTGGCTGCCAGGCGAAATGCGGGGTAGGGCTCACATGCACACACGCAGTCCCCCTCATGCCCTACGCCAGAAAAGGGAAAGTCGGGGGAACGCTTTGGCTGCCAGGCGAAATGCGGGGTAGGGCTCACATGCACACACGCAGTCCCCCTCATGCCCCACGCCAGAAAAGGGAAAGCCAGGGGAACGCTTTGGCTGACGGGCGAAATGCGGGGTAGGGCTCACATGCACACACGCAGTCCCCCTCATGCCCCACTCCAGGAAAGGGAAAGCCAGGGGAACGCTTTGGCTGCCAGGCGAAATGCGGGGTAGGGCTCACATGCACACACGCAGTCCCCCTCATGCCCCACGCCAGAAAAGGGAAAGTCGGGGGAACGCTTTGGCTGCCAGGCGAAATGCAGGGTAGGGCTCACATGCACACACGCAGTCCCCCTCATGCCCCACGCCAGAAAAGGGAAAGCCAGGGGAACGCTTTGGCTGCCGGGCGAAATGCGGGGTAGGGCTCACATGCACACACGCAGTCCCCCTCATGCCCTACGCCAGAAAAGGGAAAGCCAGGGGAACGCTTTGGCTGCCGGGCGAAATGCGGGGTAGGTCTCACATGCACACACGCAGTCCCCCTAATGCCCCACGCCAGAAAAGGGAAAGTCGGGGGAATTTCGCCTGGCAGCCAAAGCGTTCCCCCGACTTTCCCTTTTCTAGCGTGGGGCATGAGGGGGACTGCGTGTGTGCATGTGATCACTACCCCGCATTTCACCCGGCAGCCAAAGCGTTCCCCCGACTTTCTCTCTTCTGGCGTGGGGCATGAGGGGGACTGCGTGTTTGCATGTGAGCCCTACACCGCATTTCACCCGGCAGCCAAAGCGTTCCCCTGGCTTTCCCTTTTCTGGAGTGGGGCATGAGGGGGACTGCGTGTGTGCATGTGAGCCCTACCCTGCATTTCGCCTGGCAGCCAAAGCGTTCCCCCGACTTTCCCTTTTCTGGCGTAGGGCATGAGGGGGACTGCGTGTGTGCATGTGAGCCCTACCCCGCATTTCGCCTGGCAGCCAAAGCGTTCCCCTAGCTTTCCCATTTCTGGCGTAGGGCATGAGGGGGACTGCGTGTGTGCATGTGAGCCCTACCCCGCATTTTGCCTGGCAGCCAAGTCTGCGCCGCCGATCAAGGCGTACCGCTACCAAGGGCTGATGTGCACGGCAGCCCGACATTGGTACTGAGCAAGGGCGTGTGGCACTGAAAGGCACTGGTTGACACCACCCCTGGGCAGCGCCCTGGAAGGCGTGTCCGACTCTGGCCGAGTGTACCGCCCACTTCCCCCCTGCTTCCTTCCTTTGCAGTCTGCACCGTCGTGGGTGGCGTTTTTAGTGAAGAGGGCGGACACTCGGCCAGAGTCGGACACGCCTTCCAGGGCGCGGCACCCAGGGGTGGTGTCAACCAGTACTGTCCATTGCCAAGTGCCCTTGCTCAGCACCAATGTCGGGCTGCCGTGCACATCAGCCATCCGTAGCGGTACGCCTTCATCGGCGGCGCAGACTGCAAAGGAGGGAAGCAGGGGGGAAGTGGGCGGTACACTCGGCCAGAGTCGGACACGCCTTCCAGGGCGCGGCACCCAGGGGTGGTGTCAACCAGTACTGTCCATTGCCAAGTGCCCTTGCTCAGCACCAATGTCGGGCTGCCGTGCACATCAGCCATCCGTAGCGGTACGCCTTCATCGGCGGCGCAGACTGCAAAGGAGGGAAGCAGGGGGGAAGTGGGCGGTACACTCGGCCAGAGTCGGACACGCCTTCCAGGGCGCGGCACCCAGGGGTAGTGTCAACCAGTACTGTCCATTGCCAAGTGCCCTTGCTCAGCACCAATGTCGGGCTGCCGTGCACATCAGCCATTGGTAGCGGTACGCCTTGATCGGCGGCGCAGACTTGGCTGCCGGGCGAAATGCGGGGTAGGGCTCACATGCACACACGCAGTCCCCCTCATGCCCCACGCCAGAAAAGGGAAAGCCAGGGGAACGCTTTGGCTGCCAGGCGAAATGCAGGGTAGGTCTCACATGCACACACGCAGTCCCCCTCATGCCCCACGCCAGAAAAGGGAAAGTCGGGGGAACGCTTTGGCTGCCGGGCGAAATGCGGGGTAGGGCTCACATGCACACACGCAGTCCCCCTCATGCCCTACGCCAGAAAAGGGAAAGCCAGGGGAACGCTTTGGCTGCCGGGCGAAATGCGGGGTAGGGCTCACATGCACACACGCAATCCCCCTCATGCCCTACGCCAGAAAAGGGAAAGTCGGGGGAACGCTTTGGCTGCCAGGCGAAATGCGGGGTAGGGCTCACATGCACACACGCAGTCCCCCTCATGCCCCACGCCAGAAAAGGGAAAGTCGGGGGAACGCTTTGGCTGCCGGGCGAAATGCAGGGTAGGGCTCACATGCACACACGCAGTCCCCCTCATGCCCCACGCCAGAAAAGGGAAAGTCGGGGAAACGCTTTGGCTGCCGGGCGAAATGCGGGGTAGGGCTCACATGCACACACGCAGTCCCCCTCATGCCCCACGCCAGAAAAGGTAAAGCCAGGGGAACGCTTTGGCTGCCGGGTGAAATGCGGGGTAGGGCTCACATGCACATACGCAGTCCCCCTCATGCCCTACGCCAGAAAAGGGAAAGTCAGGGGAACGCTTTGTCTGCCGGGCGAAATGCGGGGTAGGGCTCACATGCACACACGCAGTCCCCCTCATGCCCTACGCCAGAAAAGGGAAAGTCGGGGGAACGCTTTGGCTGCCGGGCGAAATGCAGGGTAGGGCTCACATGCACATACGCAGTCCCCCTCATGCCCTACGCCAGAAAAGGGAAAGTCGGGGGAACGCTTTGTCTGCCGGGCGAAATGCGGGGTAGGGCTCACATGCACACACGCAGTCCCCCTCATGCCCCACTCCAGGAAAGGGAAAGCCAGGGGAACGCTTTGGCTGCCGGGCGAAATGCAGGGTAGGGCTCACATGCACACACGCAGTCCCCCTCATGCCCCACGCCAGAAAAGGGAAAGCCAGGGGAACGCTTTGGCTGCCGGGCGAAATGCGGGGTAGGGCTCACATGCACACACGCAGTCCCCCTCATGCCCCACTCCAGGAAAGGGAAAGCCAGGGGAACGCTTTGGATGCCGGGTGAAATGCGGGGTAGGGCTCACATGCACACACGCAGTCCCCCTCATGCCCCACTCCAGAAAAGGGAAAGCCAGGGGAACGCTTTGGCTGCCGGGCGAAATGCGGGGTAGGGCTCACATGCACACACGCAGTCCCCCTCATGCCCCACTCCAGGAAAGGGAAAGCCAGGGGAACGCTTTGGCTGCCGGGCGAAATGCGGGGTAGGGCTCACATGCACACACGCAGTCCCCCTCATGCCCTACGCCAGAAAAGGGAAAGTCGGGGGGAACGCTTTGGCTGCCAGGCGAAATGCGGGGTAGGGCTCACATGCACACACGCAGTCCCCCTCATGCCCTACGCCAGAAAAGGGAAAGTCGGGGGAACGCTTTGGCTGCCAGGCGAAATGCGGGGTAGGGCTCACATGCACACACGCAGTCCCCCTCATGCCCCACGCCAGAAAAGGGAAAGCCAGGGGAACGCTTTGGCTGACGGGCGAAATGCGGGGTAGGGCTCACATGCACACACGCAGTCCCCCTCATGCCCTACGCCAGGAAAGGGAAAGCCAGGGGAACGCTTTGGCTGCCAGGCGAAATGCGGGGGTAGGGCTCACATGCACACACGCAGTCCCCCTCATGCCCCACGCCAGAAAAGGGAAAGTCGGGGGAACGCTTTGGCTGCCAGGCGAAATGCAGGGTAGGGCTCACATGCACACACGCAGTCCCCCTCATGCCCCACTCCAGGAAAGGGAAAGCCAGGGGAACGCTTTGGCTGCCGGGCGAAATGCGGGGTAGGGCTCACATGCACACACGCAGTCCCCCTCATGCCCTACGCCAGAAAAGGGAAAGCCAGGGGAACGCTTTGGCTGCCGGGCGAAATGCGGGGTAGGTCTCACATGCACACACGCAGTACCCCTCATGCCCCACGCCAGAAAAGGGAAAGTCGGGGGAACGCATTGGCTGCCAGGCGAAATGCAGGGTAGGGCTCACATGCAAACACGCAGTCCCCCTCATGCCCCACGCCAGAAAAGGGAAAGTCGGGGAAACGCTTTGGCTGCCGGGCGAAATGCGGGGTAGGGCTCACATGCACACACGCAGTCCCCCTCATGCCCCACGCCAGAAAAGGTAAAGCCAGGGGAACGCTTTGTCTGCCGGGCGAAATGCGGGGTAGGGCTCACATGCACACACGCAGTCCCCCTCATGCCCCACGCCAGAAAAGGGAAAGCCAGGGGAACACTTTGGCTGCCAGGCGAAATGCAGGGTAGGGCTCACATGCACACACGCAGTCCCCCTCATGCCCCACGCCAGAAAAGGGAAAGTCGGGGGAACGCTTTGGCTGCCGGGCGAAATGCGGGGTAGGGCTCACATGCACACACGCAGTCCCCCTCATGCCCCACTCCAGAAAAGGGAAAGTCGGGGGAACGCTTTGGCTGCCGGGCGAAATGCGGGGTAGGGCTCACATGCACATACGCAGTCCCCCTCATGCCCTACGCCAGAAAAGGGAAAGTCGGGGGAACGCTTTGTCTGCCGGGCGAAATGCGGGGTAGGGCTCACATGCACACACGCAGTCCCCCTCATGCCCTACGCCAGAAAAGGTAAAGCCAGGGGAACGCTTTGGCTGCCAGGCGAAATGCGGGGTAGGGCTCACATGCACACACGCAGTCCCCCTCATGCACCACGCCAGAAAAGGGAAAGCCAGGGGAACGCTTTGGCTGCCGGGCGAAATGCGGGGTAGGGCTCACATGCACACACGCAGTCCCCCTCATGCCCCACTCCAGGAAAGGGAAAGCCAGGGGAACGCTTTGGATGCCGGGTGAAATGCGGGGTAGGGCTCACATGCACACACGCAGTCCCCCTCATGCCCCACGCCAGAAAAGGGAAAGTCGGGGGAACGCTTTGGCTGCCAGGCGAAATGCGGGGTAGGGCTCACATGCACACACGCAGTCCCCCTCATGCCCCACGCCAGAAAAGGGAAAGCCAGGGGAACGCTTTGGCTGCCGGGCGAAATGCGGGGTAGGGCTCACATGCACACACGCAGTCCCCCTCATGCCCCACGCCATAAAAGGTAAAGCCAGGGGAACGCTTTGGCTGCCAGGCGAAATGCGGGGTAGGGCTCACATGCACACACGCAGTCCCCCTCATGCCCTACGCCAGAAAAGGGAAAGTCGGGGGAACGCTTTGGCTGCCAGGCGAAATGCGGGGTAGGGCTCACATGCACACACGCAGTCCCCCTCATGCCCCACGCCAGAAAAGGGAAAGCCAGGGGAACGCTTTGGCTGACGGGCGAAATGCGGGGTAGGGCTCACATGCACACACGCAGTCCCCCTCATGCCCCACGCCAGGAAAGGGAAAGCCAGGGGAACGCTTTGGCTGCCGGGCGAAATGCGGGGTAGGGCTCACATGCACACACGCAGTCCCCCTCATGCCCTACGCCAGAAAAGGGAAAGTCGGGGGAACGCTTTGGCTGCCAGGCGAAATGCGGGGTAGGGCTCACATGCACACACGCAGTCCCCCTCATGCCCTACGCCAGAAAAGGGAAAGTCGGGGGAACGCTTTGGCTGCCAGGCGAAATGCGGGGTAGGGCTCACATGCACACACGCAGTCCCCCTCATGCCCCACGCCAGAAAAGGGAAAGCCAGGGGAACGCTTTGGCTGACGGGCGAAATGCGGGGTAGGGCTCACATGCACACACGCAGTCCCCCTCATGCCCTACGCCAGGAAAGGGAAAGCCAGGGGAACGCTTTGGCTGCCAGGCGAAATGCGGGGTAGGGCTCACATGCACACACGCAGTCCCCCTCATGCCCCACGCCAGAAAAGGGAAAGTCGGGGGAACGCTTTGGCTGCCAGGCGAAATGCAGGGTAGGGCTCACATGCACACACGCAGTCCCCCTCATGCCCCACTCCAGGAAAGGGAAAGCCAGGGGAACGCTTTGGCTGCCGGGCGAAATGCGGGGTAGGGCTCACATGCACACACGCAGTCCCCCTCATGCCCTACGCCAGAAAAGGGAAAGCCAGGGGAACGCTTTGGCTGCCGGGCGAAATGCGGGGTAGGTCTCACATGCACACACGCAGTACCCCTCATGCCCCACGCCAGAAAAGGGAAAGTCGGGGGAACGCATTGGCTGCCAGGCGAAATGCAGGGTAGGGCTCACATGCAAACACGCAGTCCCCCTCATGCCCCACGCCAGAAAAGGGAAAGTCGGGGAAACGCTTTGGCTGCCGGGCGAAATGCGGGGTAGGGCTCACATGCACACACGCAGTCCCCCTCATGCCCCACGCCAGAAAAGGTAAAGCCAGGGGAACGCTTTGTCTGCCGGGCGAAATGCGGGGTAGGGCTCACATGCACACACGCAGTCCCCCTCATGCCCCACGCCAGAAAAGGGAAAGCCAGGGGAACACTTTGGCTGCCAGGCGAAATGCAGGGTAGGGCTCACATGCACACACGCAGTCCCCCTCATGCCCCACGCCAGAAAAGGGAAAGTCGGGGGAACGCTTTGGCTGCCGGGCGAAATGCGGGGTAGGGCTCACATGCACACACGCAGTCCCCCTCATGCCCCACTCCAGAAAAGGGAAAGTCGGGGGAACGCTTTGGCTGCCGGGCGAAATGCGGGGTAGGGCTCACATGCACATACGCAGTCCCCCTCATGCCCTACGCCAGAAAAGGGAAAGTCGGGGGAACGCTTTGTCTGCCGGGCGAAATGCGGGGTAGGGCTCACATGCACACACGCAGTCCCCCTCATGCCCTACGCCAGAAAAGGGAAAGTCGGGGGAACGCTTTGGCTGCCAGGCGAAATGCGGGGTAGGGCTCACATGCACACACGCAGTCCCCCTCATGCACCACGCCAGAAAAGGGAAAGCCAGGGGAACGCTTTGGCTGCCGGGCGAAATGCGGGGTAGGGCTCACATGCACACACGCAGTCCCCCTCATGCCCCACTCCAGGAAAGGGAAAGCCAGGGGAACGCTTTGGATGCCGGGCGAAATGCGGTGTAGGGCTCACATGCAAACACGCAGTCCCCCTCATGCCCCACGCCAGAAGAGAGAAAGTCGGGGGAACGCTTTGGCTGCCGGGCGAAATGCGGGGTAGGGCTCACATGCAAACACGCAGTCCCCCTCATGCCCCACGCCAGAAGAGAGAAAGTCGGGGGAACGCTTTGGCTGCCGGGTGAAATGCGGGGTAGGGCTCACATGCACACACGCAGTCCCCCTCATGCCCCACGCCAGAAAAGGGAAAGTCGGGGGAACGCTTTGGCTGCCAGGCGAAATGCGGGGTAGGGCTCACATGCACACACGCAGTCCCCCTCATGCCCCACGCCAGAAAAGGGAAAGCCAGGGGAACGCTTTGGCTGCCGGGCGAAATGCGGGGTAGGGCTCACATGCACACACGCAGTCCCCCTCATGCCCCACGCCATAAAAGGTAAAGCCAGGGGAACGCTTTGGCTGCCAGGCGAAATGCGGGGTAGGGCTCACATGCACACACGCAGTCCCCCTCATGCCCTACGCCAGAAAAGGGAAAGTCGGGGGAACGCTTTGGCTGCCAGGCGAAATGCGGGGTAGGGCTCACATGCACACACGCAGTCCCCCTCATGCCCCACGCCAGAAAAGGGAAAGCCAGGGGAACGCTTTGGCTGACGGGCGAAATGCGGGGTAGGGCTCACATGCACACACGCAGTCCCCCTCATGCCCCACTCCAGGAAAGGGAAAGCCAGGGGAACGCTTTGGCTGCCAGGCGAAATGCGGGGTAGGGCTCACATGCACACACGCAGTCCCCCTCATGCCCCACGCCAGAAAAGGGAAAGTCGGGGGAACGCTTTGGCTGCCAGGCGAAATGCAGGGTAGGGCTCACATGCACACACGCAGTCCCCCTCATGCCCCACGCCAGAAAAGGGAAAGCCAGGGGAACGCTTTGGCTGCCGGGCGAAATGCGGGGTAGGGCTCACATGCACACACGCAGTCCCCCTCATGCCCTACGCCAGAAAAGGGAAAGCCAGGGGAACGCTTTGGCTGCCGGGCGAAATGCGGGGTAGGTCTCACATGCACACACGCAGTCCCCCTAATGCCCCACGCCAGAAAAGGGAAAGTCGGGGGAATTTCGCCTGGCAGCCAAAGCGTTCCCCCGCCTTTCCCTTTTCTAGCGTGGGGCATGAGGGGGACTGCGTGTGTGCATGTGATCACTACCCCGCATTTCACCCGGCAGCCAAAGCGTTCCCCCGACTTTCTCTCTTCTGGCGTGGGGCATGAGGGGGACTGCGTGTTTGCATGTGAGCCCTACACCGCATTTCACCCGGCAGCCAAAGCGTTCCCCTGGCTTTCCCTTTTCTGGAGTGGGGCATGAGGGGGACTGCGTGTGTGCATGTGAGCCCTACCCCGCATTTCGCCCGGCAGCCAAAGCGTTCCCCCGACTTTCCCTTTTCTGGCGTAGGGCATGAGGGGGACTGCGTGTGTGCATGTGAGCCCTACCCCGCATTTCGCCTGGCAGCCAAAGCGTTCCCCTAGCTTTCCCATTTCTGGCGTAGGGCATGAGGGGGACTGCGTGTGTGCATGTGAGCCCTACCCCGCATTTTGCCTGGCAGCCAAGTCTGCGCCGCCGATCAAGGCGTACCGCTACCAAGGGCTGATGTGCACGGCAGCCCGACATTGGTACTGAGCAAGGGCGTGTGGCACTGAAAGGCACTGGTTGACACCACCCCTGGGCAGCGCCCTGGAAGGCGTGTCCGACTCTGGCCGAGTGTACCGCCCACTTCCCCCCTGCTTCCTTCCTTTGCAGTCTGCACCGTCGTGGGTGGCGTTTTTAGTGAAGAGGGCGGACACTCGGCCAGAGTCGGACACGCCTTCCAGGGCGCGGCACCCAGGGGTGGTGTCAACCAGTACTGTCCATTGCCAAGTGCCCTTGCTCAGCACCAATGTCGGGCTGCCGTGCACATCAGCCATCCGTAGCGGTACGCCTTCATCGGCGGCGCAGACTGCAAAGGAGGGAAGCAGGGGGGAAGTGGGCGGTACACTCGGCCAGAGTCGGACACGCCTTCCAGGGCGCGGCACCCAGGGGTGGTGTCAACCAGTACTGTCCATTGCCAAGTGCCCTTGCTCAGCACCAATGTCGGGCTGCCGTGCACATCAGCCATCCGTAGCGGTACGCCTTCATCGGCGGCGCAGACTGCAAAGGAGGGAAGCAGGGGGGAAGTGGGCGGTACACTCGGCCAGAGTCGGACACGCCTTCCAGGGCGCGGCACCCAGGGGTAGTGTCAACCAGTACTGTCCATTGCCAAGTGCCCTTGCTCAGCACCAATGTCGGGCTGCCGTGCACATCAGCCATTGGTAGCGGTACGCCTTGATCGGCGGCGCAGACTTGGCTGCCGGGCGAAATGCGGGGTAGGGCTCACATGCACACACGCAGTCCCCCTCATGCCCCACGCCAGAAAAGGGAAAGCCAGGGGAACGCTTTGGCTGCCAGGCGAAATGCAGGGTAGGTCTCACATGCACACACGCAGTCCCCCTCATGCCCCACGCCAGAAAAGGGAAAGTCGGGGGAACGCTTTGGCTGCCGGGCGAAATGCGGGGTAGGGCTCACATGCACACACGCAGTCCCCCTCATGCCCTACGCCAGAAAAGGGAAAGTCGGGGGAACGCTTTGGCTGCCGGGCGAAATGCGGGGTAGGGCTCACATGCACACACGCAATCCCCCTCATGCCCTACGCCAGAAAAGGGAAAGTCGGGGGAACGCTTTGGCTGCCGGGCGAAATGCGGGGTAGGGCTCACATGCACACACGCAGTCCCCCTCATGCCCCACTCCAGGAAAGGGAAAGCCAGGGGAACGCTTTGGCTGCCGGGCGAAATGCGGGGTAGGGCTCACATGCACACACGCAGTCCCCCTCATGTGTGACCTTGACGATATGAGATTCCTGAACTTTCTGAGACCAAACACTATCAGTCTGTGATGCTGCGCTTACGACAATCTGACTTGACCAAACACGGAAATGCGAGTAGTGTTATAGCCACGTTTGTGCGTTTGAGATGGGGTGGGGTTGCATGCAACCGTGGGCAGGATTGAGGGGCCGATCGCAATTCAGGCTAGTTGGGGCTCTGGTTTCAACGGGATCCACTGTATGTGCCTACGTTTCTGCCTGTTGAACAGCATTGGGCGCCACCGCTCTGTTTAGGTGATGCGGCTGCTAGTCCTGCTACTGAATTGACATCGAACCTGCCTAACCTGCCTGTGAAGCACATCTCTGCGCTCAGTGACATGCGTACGGCTAGCAAACTCTGCCAGGTGTGATGGTCAGGGGAGTGACCCGAGAACCCGAGAAGGGACCACCTGTAATACTCACTCACTCACCACATGAGCGCACACGAGGCAATGCTCTCAGCATGGGAGGGCTTTGTGGGCGGTGATGAGCCACCTGTTGACCGCAGCTACCTAGACTTCCAGGACGATTAGGCGCGCTGTGGCGTGCCATTGTACATCAATTATCCGATGCCTGCTGTTGCCCTGGCAGGCCACGCGCGGTGGTGGGGCTGCGCTGGCGAACAGCAACGCCGCGCGCACGTGTACAATGAACTGTGGTCAGGAGCGTGGCGTTGCTGTTGAGAGGCGGGCTGGACAGAAGACGAGGTGGTCCTGATAGTAATGGACGTGTGCCTGCAAAGAGCCCCTGCGTGTGGTGTTGCCCTGGGAGGCCACGCGCGGTGGTGGGGCTGGGCTGGCGAACAGCAACGCCGCGCGCACGGAATCCGAACGTGCAGGAATTTTAACGTGCACAGAAACGTGCAGACGTGTTGTGGCCTGCACCACCCGTGCCGCTGCCAGTATGACTCCACTACCCTGACCACCGGCTGCCTCCTACTGTCCTGCAAGCCCGCCCGTGCATTCTATCCCTCGCGGGCGGCGCCAACTGTAAAGCCCTGCCTTTACATGTTATGCAACCCGGGACCCTGCTTGCAAAGCAGTTGCGATGCGGACGGGGGACGGAAGACGCTGTCGGGAGACGCTGACGGGAAGACGCTGAGCTCTAGCATTACACTTCGTCTTGTAGTAAGGGCGCACCGTATGCACCCGAGAACCAAAAGACGGTTTCGCCTGCTCTCGCCTGCGCCTCGCCTGCGCCTCGCCTACGCCTTGCCACCGCCATCCCTGATGTTAGCAAGGCTTCATCTTCTGCATTCCTTGTCTCTCTTACGTCTTTGTACCGAATAACGATACATACATACACAGCGCATTCCGAACGTCACCATAACCGGGTCATCATGATCACTAAAAAGTCACTACGTCACCGCCTTTCAACCGGTCTCTGCATTTCAGTGCGCACGTATCCTTCAGAATTGGAGACCTCACTCATACCTGCCCAGTTCGGCTGCTATGACAGTGCTGTAGTTTGCCGCCCTGTTAGCCCTTGGCCGGCGTGGTGACGTGTGCGGCGCAGCAGCCCCACGCTCACCCGCATCCCCCCCACCGCTGGCCCCGCCGCGCCCACGGCGCCCTCCTCGGCTCTTGCCCGCAGGCTGCCCCGCCGCACCCTCAAAAGCTGGCTCGCCTGCATCACCTCCACCGCTGGCCCCGCCGCGCTCACGGTGCCCTCCTCTGCTCTTGCCCGCAGGCCGCCCTGCCGCACCCTCCACTGCAGCTGGCTCGCCTGGGCCACGCTGGGGCTCACCAGCCCCGCGCCCGCCCGCACCACCCCAAGCCCCACCCCCGCTGCTCCTTGGACGTGCCTCTGCCATGCCAGCGGACCCCGCCTCCTCCTCGCCCCCCTCCTCCTGCTCTAACCCGCCAGAGGTGTCGCCCGTCTGCCGGGTCCACTCACCCCCCTTAGAGTCCTTCTCCTCCAGGTCGTCTTCCTCCTCCTCCAGGTCGTAGTTGCGTTTGCTCTTGGGGCCACGACGGTCTGCGCACGGTGTGTTACGCCATGTGTTACGTCCAAACTCTTGCAGCCTTGACTGCCGCCTCCAGCTTGTTCTTGGACCAGTCCTCGCCCAGGGCGGCATTGATCGCCGGCCACACATCCTTGTTCTGCAAGCCTGCCGCCCGCTTTTCCTTGTACATGGCCACCACCTCCGCCGCCTGTAGCGTACAGGAGATGATCGTGCTAATAAATGGATGCGCCTGCAACTCGCCCAGATGCATGCTCCTATAGTGCTAGGGATATGGTCAGAGGCGCGCGGTGAAAGTCCAGGTCCTGACCCGTCCCGCCCGCCTGCCCAGGTCCGGCGATGGCGGCCGACCAGCCTCCAACCCCGCAGCGTCGCCCGTGTCGATGCTTGCCTCCAGCCAGTTCGTCACGGTCAGGTCATGGTGGGATACAGCAACTATGTCAAAGTTGTCAAGCAGCACCTTGGAGATAGCTGCGTATTGCTCTGGGGGTAGGGCTGGGTTTAGGCTGGCGAGTAGCAGCTCCCGCCGCTCGTCCTCTAGGGGCAACTCCCCTAGCGCCTCCCTTGCCCGGCGTCCATACTCCTGGGCCGCCGCCAAATGCTGCGCTGGGGTCAGCCGCAGCACTTCCTCCTTCGTGGGCCTAGTCAGCAGGATATCGGCCAACGTGGGGTAATGGGGAGACGAGGGAGTGCCCGCAGCGTGACAACCCCCGAAACCCTGGGCTGGGCTGGACTCTGGGTTCACGATTGGAAAGGCCGGAGGGGTGCCGCCGTCCTTCTTTCCGTGGTTTAGGAAGCCCGGCGAGTGAGCAGGGGGTCCCGTTTGGCCTAGTGTCCCAGAGTTCATCCCACAAGACACCGCCGTGAACGCGGCAGCGGAGGTGGAATGGACCAGGAAGCGACGGCCTGGTGACTCACCCCATCCCTGGGGCTGCTCCTCATCGCCCCAGTCTAGTTTGGAGTCCGAGTCGCTGACATCCACCAGACCCGGCCTGTCCTCGTGCTCGGCTGAGCCCCCTCCTTCTCCCAGACTGCCGGAGCACCCCATTCGGACCTACCGGTCCGCTGCTAGGTCATCTGACCTGGTGTCTTCAAAGGGGTCAGCGCTCTCACCGGAGGGTGCGTTGGTCTGGGTATCCAGCCAGACCCCATCCTCCCCCCGCGACTGGCGGGCTAGGAAGATGCGTGTCTGGCAAGGGCCAGCACCCTCGTCGTCTGAGTCATCACCCTGCTCCGGCCGCCATTGGTGGCGGCAGGGAAGCTGCGGTGAGGGGCCGTCACCTCCACCGTCGTCGTCCTCGGTATCACTCGTGCTGTCTCCGGACACATGACTGGACCCGTCCATGTCGGCCCAATCTCTTGAGTCCGAATCGGAATCCGGACCCATCTCCCGCCTGCCGGCCAAGTAGGCCGCCGCCTCCAGCACCTGCAGTTCGCGTGACGCGGACCAGTGCAGGATGCGGGCCAGCCGGGTCACGGCCTGCACGGTGCCGTGTCCCATGGCGAGTCCATCAGGAGGCTAGATGCCTCACTGCCAGTGCTGGTATCGATACTGTCAGTTTCATCGGGGTCACCCGCTGCTGCTGCTCCGCCGGCGGCCTCTGCGTTTGGGGCTTGGTCAGCCGGCGGCGGTGCAGGGGCTCCCTCGTTGCTGGGAGCCTCCGAGAGGTCCGTACTCGGGGAGCGAATGGGACTGCGTGGCTGGGACAGGGGTAGCGGGGCACACCCCTCCAGAATGTCCATCCAGCGCCTCTCTTCAAATGACCTGGCCGCCAGGACATCCCCCTCATTGAATGACCGCCATTCCTCCTCCATGTCCATCGGAAACGCTTCTCGGGGCAGGGAACTGCTGTCCGCCAAGGCCTCGCTGCTTGTCAGCGAGTCGGCGGTGGTTGCCGCGGTGGCCTGATTCATGTAGGCCGGCCGGGCGTTTGGAATGTCGATGGCCTTGCTCTTCAGGCGCTGGCCATCGGGAGTCGCGGGTAGTGATTCGCTCGCTGGTGCGCCCGCCTTGGAGGGCGCGGTCGGGGTCGGCACGTGGCGCGTGCCGGGGGTTGCGGCCTGCACCTGGCACAGCGCAAACGGGGATGGTGGGACTGAAGTGCGACGCACGGCTCCGTCTGCCTTCGGTGCCTTTGGTGTTGCCTCCTCGTCGCCGGAGGTGTCGCACAGCCAGTACGAAGCTCGCTTGGCGGCCATGAAGGCCCGGTGCGGACCCGAGTAGTGGAAGCGAATGGGAATGGCGCTGCGGAGCCCGTGATCGTTATTGTACTCGAGCAGGCGCTTGCGGTAGCTGACATTCGCCTGAATGGGGGCCAGGAAATCGGTGCCCAGCAAGATGGTGTAACTGGTGGCGTCGCTGACGTAGGCGTCCACTGTGGTCACGATGTCACCGTTGGACACCACCAGGTTTCGCACCAGGCCGCTGATACTGGCTGATACTGGACCCGTGCGTGCCATACGCAGTTGCCCTCATGCCCGACGCCAGGAAAGGGAAAGTCGGAGGGTCGCTTTGGACACCGGGCGAAATGTGGGAAAGGGCTCACGTGCACAAACGCAGTGCCCCTTACGCAATGCGCCAGGAAAGGGAGGGCTTTGGGTGCCGGGCGAAATGCGGGGTAGGGCTCACATGCACACGCAGTCCCCCTCATGCCCCACGCCAGGAAATGCAAAGCCATGGGTAATCTTGGGTACGTTTTCCCAACTTACTTAAAAAAGAATACATTTCACCCAACAGCCACTCGCTCGATATTCTATTCTCTTTTGACCAACCACCAACGTATTGTGATGAAGCTTTATACATACTTCTTCATTTGTGTTCTGTTAGTAAATATTCTTATTGTTGTCCAATCCACACCGTATGACATCCCCACCTTCGTAATACTTGGTCATGAAAAGGGCGGCACGACCGACTTATATTATCAATTAATTCGATTCAATAACACGGGGGAGGTCCCTGATCCAGACAGGCCGGACCCCATTGTATACTCTTTTCTGTCGGCTCCCCCTCAATACAAAGATATGGCCAATAAAGAGGCATATGTACTTCACCGTTTACAGTATGATACTCCATTTCGATCACTGATTCCTTCTAAGCCTAGATTTTCCGAGTACTTGTTGCGTTTAGCGCACCCATGTCACAACGTTTCTCTGATCGACGTCCCGAACTGCATATCGTCTACCAAGGGTTACACTTTGGATGCCACGCCCACTTATCTGATGTCACCTTTTGTACCGCTTTATTTATCTGTGGTGTCGCCTCGAGCTAAGGTGATTATTCTACTTCGTGATCCTGTGGAACGTGTCGAGAGCCTTTGGAACCACTGGAAAACAAGTAAAAACGAATCCTGGAATACCTTTGTTCACACACAAACCCTTGATGAAGTTGTGGATGAATTTTTTGATGCAGTTAGGGGCGAATCGAGATTACACATGTTGCTGTCTTTCCTCATGAATTGTTCTTCGTCTATTGATGCAATTCCCTGCATGGTTTATCATTATCGCGCGTTATTTTTGCTTGTTTTAGATCAGCCTAAGTTATGTTTGATCGTTGGTAGCATGTACACGTACGCTCTGGCCACATGGAGGTCATTGTATTTCAAGCCTGGCCGTGTTATGATTATTGACTCGCATGAGTACTTTAAGAATAGGCAGCAAATAATGTACGAAGTCATTCGATATCTGTATGGCCGGGGCCCAACTGCTGCAGAGCGGCGCTTTTCTGCAGCTGATATTGTGCACAATTCGAAGAGGATGGCATCAGGTACTTATGACCCGACGACGGGAATGCACAAGGGTCCGACAGTTTTGTCGGAGCGAAATTTTCAACGGCTAGGAAAATTCTACAACGATCATACTTTACGGAATCTTCACGAAATTCTTTCGGTTTTGAAGTCGGAGGGTAGCCGTGTCCTTGGGTTTGACTCACCACCTTGGACTCAAGGATAGTGATAGCGTGTCTGTGTCGAGCATTATCGTAGAACGTAAAAGGATGGATTTACGCTATTGCTTGGTATAGCCGGGTGGCGCCCAGGTGGTTTGCATGGGGCGCCACCACACGGTGACAGGACAGACGCTTCGCAGATAGGCGTTAGACCTGGCGCTACCAGTCAGAACTGTTGATTTTGTTATGAATGCGACATTACAGTCCCGCACCCGGGAGGGAACATCTCCGGCTCGAAGGGAAACCGCCCTCCCGCCAGGTGTCTGCCGACCTTCCACAAACCGTGCATTGCGTCCAAGTCGCAGCTGCTACACCATGAGTCGAAGCCAAGCTGTAGCCCGCCAAAGCCCCACAAACATGTTGCATACTGTGTCTGCACACGAGGCGCTGCCTACCGCACTAGACACCAAACCAGGTACACCAGGCATGTAGTCCTGCGACGCCCTATCAAATGCCAGCACCGCAGGAGAAGAGGCGCCGGAAACCCACTCCACAGGCACCCGCCGTCCAGGCCCCAGACACGAGGTCAGGGGGATGGGGGCGGGGAGTCCACGTCATCAGGCACAAACAGGACCAGGCAATGGCCGGCCAAGGCCATATCCGTCGCGACGGGTACCCGCCTTCACCTCGCCGTGGCCCCAGCAGGGGGGCGCAGTCGCGGCTGGCGGCGCGGGAGGCGGAGTGGCAGCGTGCAGCGGCGCAGCTGACCACCACGGCGGCGCAGCACTTCCATAATAACCCGGTGGCTCTGGACCCCTGGCTCCACCGCACTTCCGCGGCAGCCGGGCAGCAGAACACGCCGGCGAGAGCACTGCAGTCGTATGCGTCCCCGTCCCAGCAGTCGGGTGAGGGGCTGCGGCGTTCCGCGCGGCTGCAGGAGCAGGCGGCGGGCGGGGCGGGACCTAGCACGAAGCCTGCCACGGCGGCGGTGGCAGCAGCGGCGGCGGTGGAGGGCGACCCTCGCACGCCGCCCCCGGATGCGTCCCTTCTGCGGGGTACGTGGCGGAGGCTGTGGGACAGTCACGCCGGTCGGGGGGCAAAGGTGCTGGTGTACCGGCTGCAACATGCTTACCTGCCTTGCGGGCTGTACCGGGCGGGCAAGGGCATTCGGCCACGGGTGACCACTGGGTGCGGGGGGTTGGGGGCACACTGTCCTCACCCCGCCTGCGGGCCACCTGGCCCGCAGGCGTGGGCCAGCCTGACGCACATCTTCCTGGAGTGTCCAGCTTATGCGCAGGCGAGGACGTGGCTGCAGCAGCTGTGGGCCTGCGTTGCGCCCCAGGCAGCGGCGCCGCCAGTGATGGACGCGGCCTTCATGCTGGGTGACGACATGGGTTTGTGGGCCTCAGGCCCGCGGGGGGCGGGCGCGCTGCTGTGGAGCACTTTGCGGGCCACCTTCTTGTACGCCGTCTGGTGTGCTTACTGGTCCCGCGAGCCTGCTAAGCAGACGTCGGAGCACGTGGTTCGGGAGGTGGTCAGCGAGCTGCGCAGGGTGATGCAGCTGCGTTTCACTGCCGCCACGCTAACCCCTGAAACCCTGTCGGCTCTGCCCACACAGCTTCTCACAGCACAGCTCAAGGCGGCTAAGCTGGAGCACTTTGTGGCCATCTGGACGGCGGGTGGCGCGCTTTGTGAAGTGGAGGAGGTTCAGGGTGGGTCACCGAAGTTGAACTTGCGGCTGACGCTTGCATCACCTGTGCAGGCCCCCTAGGTTTCCTTTTGGGCGGCGTTTCTTTCCAGGCGCTGGCGTGGCGTATTATCATCATCAGCTTATCTGGCGCCCATGGGTTATAGCTCTGGCTGGCATCGCAGCACCTGGACGGCTGTGGGACTTCCTGCACAGCGCATCTTGCAGCGGGCTGGAGCCCGCTTAGGCAGCGCCACATCTGGCCCGTTTAGTTTTTCTGCTTGTGTTTCCTTAGCAGGTTCTCCTGGGGTGTTGCTTCAGCAACCGACTTGTGGGGGTGGGGTGGGTTTGGGCGGAGCAAGTGCTGGTAGCGCTGGTGTTTTCTTTTCTGGCGCGCGGTGGTGTGCTTTTGAGGTGGTGGTGACTCTTGCGCTCAGGCTGTGTTGTAGGTTGGTGCTCGGGTTAGGTCTGGCGGTGTTTTTGGGCATTCCCTCCCGGGGGGTGGGGGGGCCAGCCTCCTGCTCTGTCTGCCGGGTCGGGGTGGGGTGGGGTGGGGTGGTTGCGGGTGGGCGTTGGCGTTTGCTTTGTGGTTGTTGCATTTCGTTTTCTTCTCTTCTCTTCTCTTCTCTTCTTGCCCTGTCAGGGTTCTGGTCTCAGGGACCAGGCTGTCTTCGGGCAGCAGGGGGGCAGTGCGTCTGCCCCTGTTCAACCTTGTAAGGATGATTCCTCAAAAAAAAAAGCGTTCCCCCGGCTTTCCCTTTCCTGGCGTGGGGCGTGAGGTGGACTGCGTGTGCATGTGAGCCCTACCCCGCATTTCGCCCGGCAGCCAAAGCGTTCCCATGGCTTTCCCTTTCCTGGCGTGGTGCGTGAGGTGGACTGCGTGTGCATGTGAGCCCTACCCCGCATGTCACCCGGCAGCCAAAGCGTCCCCCTGGCTTTCCCTTTCCTGGCGTGCGGCATGAGGGGCAGTGCGTGTGCATGTGAGCCCTACCCCGCATTTCGCCCGGCAACCAAAGCGTTCCCATGGCTTTCCCTTTCCTGGCGCAATGCATGAGGGGGACTGCGTGTGCATGTGAGCCCTACCCGGCATTTCGCCCGGCGGCCAAAGCCCTCCATTTCCTGGCGCAATGCATGAGGGGGACTGCGTGTGCATGTGAGCCCTGCCCCGCATTTCGCCCGGCAGCCAAAGCGTTCCCCTGGCTTTCCCTTTCCCATCGTGGGGCGTGCGGGGCACTGCGTGTTCATGAGAGACCCACCCCGCATTTCGCCCGGTTCCCAAAGCGTTACCGCGGCTTTTCCTTTCCTGGCGTGGGTCGTGAGGGGCACTGCGTGTGTGCATGTGAGCCCTACCCCGCATGTCACCCGGCAGCCAAAGCGTTCCCCTGGCTTTCCCTTTCCTGGCGTGCGGCATGAGGGGCACTGCGTGTGCATGTGAGCCCTACCCCGCATTTCGCCCGGCAACCAAAGCGTTCCCATGGCTTTCCCTTTCCTGGCGCAATGCATGAGGGGGACTGCGTGTGCATGTTTATGTTGCTGGCCAATCACCGCGAACCGTGCCTGGGAGAGGCCTAGGGAGGAGAGGACGTGCCCACTGTGTACGGCCAATGAGGTGGAGGATGAGCACCACGTCCTGATGCAATGTGCTGCCTACACCGAGTTACGAGCGTGCAGTGGCCTAGACTTTAGCCTAAACATGCGCGAAGTGATGCTGAAATCTGAGCCTGTCAAGTTAGCTGCATTACTCAGCTCCATCTGGGAGCATAGAAGTAGGGAAGTCCCCCTTGCAAGGGGAGAACAATAAATAGGACAATCATGCACTGGCGTTATAAGGGTCACCCCGGCCCGGGCCTCCGGTTTACACGCAGCAGGAAGGCACGCAAGAACGTGCGCACCGCTCTGTAACCACACACACGCATGTGAGCCCTGCCCCGCATTTCGCCCGGCAGCCAAAGCGTTCCCCTGGCTTTCCCTTTCCCATCGTGGGGCGTGCGGGGCACTGCGTGTCCATGAGAGACCCACCCCGAATTTCGCCCGGTTCCCAAAGCGTTCCCATGGCTTTTCCTTTCCTGGCGTGGGTCGTGAGGGGCACTGCGTGTGTGCATGTGAGCCCTACCCCGCATGTCACCCGGCAGCCAAAGCGTTCCCCTGGCTTTCCCTTTCCTGGCGTGGGGCGTGAGGGGGACTGCGTGTGCATGTGAGCCCTACCCGGCATTTCGCCCGGCAGCCAAAGCGTTGCCCTGGCTTTCCCTTTCCTGGCGTGCGGCATGAGGGGCACTGCGTGTCCATGAGAGACCCACCCCGCATTTCGCCCGGTTCCCAAAGCGTTACCGCGGCTTTTCCTTTCCTGGCGTGGGTCGTGAGGGGCACTGCGTGTGTGCTTGTGAGCCCTACCCCGCATGTCACCCGGCAGCCAAAGCGTTCCCCTGGCTTTCCCTTTCCTGGCGTGCGGCATGAGGGGCACTGCGTGTGCATGTGAGCCCTACCCCGCATTTCGCCCGGCAGCCAAAGCGTTCCCATGGCGTTCCCTTTCCTGGCGTGGTGCGTGAGGTGGACTGCGTGTGCATGTGAGCCCTACCCCGCATGTCACCCGGCAGCCAAAGCGTTCCCCTGGCTTTCCCTTTCCTGGCGTGCGGCATGAGGGGCAGTGCGTGTGCATGTGAGCCCTACCCCGCATTTCGCCCGGCAACCAAAGCGTTCCCATGGCTTTCCCTTTCCTGGCGCAATGCATGAGGGGGACTGCGTGTGCATGTGAGCCCTACCCGGCATTTCGCCCGGCGGCCAAAGCCCTCCATTTCCTGGCGCAATGCATGAGGGGGACTGCGTGTGCATGTGAGCCCTGCCCCGCATTTCGCCCGGCAGCCAAAGCGTTCCCCTGGCTTTCCCTTTCCCATCGTGGGGCGTGCGGGGCACTGCGTGTTCATGAGAGACCCACCCCGCATTTCGCCCGGTTCCCAAAGCGTTACCGCGGCTTTTCCTTTCCTGGCGTGGGTCGTGAGGGGCACTGCGTGTGTGCATGCGAGCCCTACCCCGCATGTCACCCGGCAGCCAGAGCGTTCCCCCGGCCTGCCCTTTCCTGGCGCGGCACTTGAACGGCAGTGCGTGTGCACGCGAGCCCTACCCCGCATTTCTCCCGGCAGCCAGAGCGATACCGCGGCCTGCCCTTTACTGCTGCGGCATTTGAACGGCAGTGCGTGTGCATGCGAGCCCTACCCCGCATTTCGCCCGGCAGCCAGAGCGTTCCCCCGGCCTGCCCTTTCCTGGCGCGGCACTTGAACGGCAGCGCGAGTGCATGCGAGCCCTACCCCGCATTTCGCCAGGCAGCCAGAGTGTTTCCGCGGCCTGCCCTTTCCTGCTGCGGCATTTGAACGGCAGTGCGTGTGCATGCGAGCCCTATCCCGCATTTCGCCCGGCAGCCAGAGCGTTCCCCCGGCCTGCCCTTTCCTGGCGCGGCAGTTGAACGGCAGTGCGTGTGCTTTAGAGCCCTACCCCGCATTTCGCCCGGCAGCCAGAGTGTTTCCGCGGCCTGCCCTTTCTTGCTGCGGCATTTGAACGGCAGTGCGTGTGCATGCGAGCCCTACCCCGCATTTCGCCCGGCAGCCAGAGCGGTCCCCCGGCCTGCCCTTTCCTGGCGCGGCACTTGAACGGCAGTGCGTGTGCATGCGAGCCCTACCCCGCATTTCGCCCGGCAGCCAGAGCGTTCCCCCGGCCTGCCCTTTCCTGGCGCGGCACTTGAACGGCAGTGCGTGTGCATGCGAGCCCTACCCCGCATTTCGCCCGGCAGCCAGAGCGATACCCCGGCCTGCCCTTTTCTGGCGCGGGGCGTGAACGGCAGTGCGTGTGCACGCGAGCCCTACCCCGCATTTCGCCAGGCAGCCAGAGCGATACCGCGGCCTGCCCTTTCCTGCTGCGGCATTTGAACGGCAGTGCGTGTGCATGCGAGCCCTACCCCGCATTTCGCCCGGCAGCCAGAGCGATACCGCGGCCTGCCCTTTCCTGCTGCGGCACTTGAACGGCAGTGCGTGTGCATGTGAGCCCTACCCCGCATGTCACCCGGCAGCCAGAGCGATACCCCGGCCTGCCCTTTCCTGGCGCGGCACTTGAACGGCAGTGCGTGTGCATGCGAGCCCTACCCCGCATTTCGCCCGGCAGCCAGAGCGTTCCCCCGGCCTGCCCTTTCCTGGCGCGGCACTTGAACGGCAGTGCGTGTGCATGCGAGCCCTACCCCGCATTTCGCCCGGCAGCCAGAGCGTTCCCCCGGCCTGCCCTTTCCTGGCGCGGCACTTGAACGGCAGTGCGTGTGAATGCGAGCCCTACCCCGCATTTCGCCCGGCAGCCAGAGCGATACCGCGGCCTGCCCTTTCCTGCTGCGGCACTTGAACGGCAGTGCGTGTGCATGTGAGCCCTACCCCGCATGTCACCCGGCAGCCAGAGCGTTCCCCCGGCCTGCCCTTTCCTGGCGCGGCACTTGAACGGCAGTGCGTGTGCATGCGAGCCCTACCCCGCATTTCGCCCGGCAGCCAGAGCGTTCCCCCGGCCTGCCCTTTCCTGGCGCGGCACTTGAACGGCAGTGCGTGTGCATGCGAGCCCTACCCCGCATTTCGCCCGGCAGCCAGAGCGTTCCCCCGGCCTGCCCTTTCCTGGCGCGGCACTTGAACGGCAGTGCGTGTGAATGCGAGCCCTACCCCGCATTTCGCCCGGCAGCCAGAGCGTTCCCCCGGCCTGCACTTTCCTGCTGCGGCACTTGAACGGCAGTGCGTGTGCATGCGAGCCCTACCCCGCATTTCGCCCGGCAGCCAGAGCGTTCCCCCGGCCTGCCCTTTCCTGGCGCGGCACTTGAACGGCAGTGCGTGTGCATGCGAGCCCTACCCCGCATTTCGCCCGGCAGCCAGAGCGTTCCCCCGGCCTGCCCTTTCCTGGCGCGGCACTTGAACGGCAGTGCGTGTGCATGCGAGCCCTACCCCGCATTTCGCCCGGCAGCCAGAGCGATACCCCGGCCTGCCCTTTCCTGGCGCGGCACTTGAACGGCAGTGCGTGTGCATGCGAGCCCTACCCCGCATTTCGCCCGGCAGCCAGAGCGTTCCCCCGGCCTGCCCTTTCCTGGCGCGGCACTTGAACGGCAGTGCGGGTGCATGCGAGCCCTACCCCGCATTTCGCCCGGCAGCCAGAGCGATACCCCGGCCTGCCCTTTCCTGCTGCGGCACTTGAACGGCAGTGCGTGTGCATGCGAGCCCTACCCCGCATTTCGCCCGGCAGCCACAGCGTTCCCCCGGCCGGCCCTTTCCTGGCGCGGCACTTGAACGGCAGTGCGTGTGAATGCGAGCCCTACCCCGCATTTCGCCCGGCAGCCAGAGCGTTCCCCCGGCCTGCCCTTTTCTGGCGCGGGGCGTGAACGGCAGTGCGTGTGCACGCGAGCCCTACCCCGCATTTCGCCCGGCAGCCAGAGTGTTTCCGCGGCCTGCCCTTTCCTGCTGCGGCATTTGAACGGCAGTGCGTGTGCATGCGAGCCCTCCCCCGCATTTCGCCCGGCAGCCAGAGCGTTCCCCCGGCCTGCCCTTTCCTGGCGCGGCACTTGAACGGCAGTGCGTGTGCATGCGAGCCCTACCCCGCATTTCGCCCGGCAGCCAGAGCGATACCCCGGCCTGCACTTTCCTGCTGCGGCACTTGAACGGCAGTGCGTGTGCATGCGAGCCCTACCCCGCATTTCGCCCGGCAGCCAGAGCGTTCCCCCGGCCTGCCCTTTCCTGGCGCGGCACTTGAACGGCAGTGCGTGTGAATGCGAGCCCTACCCCGCATTTCGCCCGGCAGCCAGAGCGTTCCCCCGGCCTGCCCTTTCCTGGCGCGGCACTTGAACGGCAGTGCGTGTGCATGCGAGCCCTACCCCGCATTTCGCCCGGCAGCCAGAGCGATACCCCGGCCTGCACTTTCCTGCTGCGGCACTTGAACGGCAGTGCGTGTGCATGCGAGCCCTACCCCGCATTTCGCCCGGCAGCCAGAGCGTTCCCCCGGCCTGCCCTTTCCTGCTGCGGCATTTGAACGGCAGTGCGGGTGCATGCGAGCCCTACCCCGCATTTCGCCCGGCAGCCAGAGCGATACCCCGGCCTGCCCTTTCCTGCTGCGGCACTTGAACGGCAGTGCGTGTGCATGCGAGCCCTACCCCGCATTTCGCCCGGCAGCCAGAGCGTTCCCCCGGCCTGCCCTTTCCTGGCGCGGCACTTTAACGGCAGTGCGTGTGAATGCGAGCCCTACCCCGCATTTCGCCCGGCAGCCAGAGCGTTCCCCCGGCCTGCCCTTTTCTGGCGCGGGGCGTGAACGGCAGTGCGTGTGCATGCGAGCCCTACCCCGCATTTAGCCCGGCAGCCAGAGCGTTCCCGCGGCCTGCCCTTTCCTGCTGCGGCACTTGAACGGCAGTGCGTGTGCATGCGAGCCCTCCCCCGCATTTCGCCCGGCAGCCAGAGCGTTCCCCCGGCCTGCCCTTTCCTGGCGCGGCACTTGAACGGCAGTGCGTGTGCATGCGAGCCCTCCCCCGCATTTAGCCCGGCAGCCAGAGCGTTCCCCCGGCCTGCCCTTTCCTGGCGCGGCACTTGAACGGCAGTGCGTGTGCATGCGAGCCCTACCCCGCATTTCGCCCGGCAGCCAGAGCGATACCCCGGCCTGCACTTTCCTGCTGCGGCACTTGAACGGCAGTGCGTGTGCATGCGAGCCCTACCCCGCATTTCGCCCGGCAGCCAGAGCGTTCCCCCGGCCTGCCCTTTCCTGGCGCGGCACTTGAACGGCAGTGCGTGTGAATGCGAGCCCTACCCCGCATTTCGCCCGGCAGCCAGAGTGTTTCCGCGGCCTGCCCTTTCCTGCTGCGGCATTTGAACGGCAGTGCGTGTGCATGCGAGCCCTACCCCGCATTTCGCCCGGCAGCCAGAGCGTTCCCCCGGCCTGCCCTTTCCTGGCGCGGCACTTTAACGGCAGTGCGTGTGAATGCGAGCCCTACCCCGCATTTCGCCCGGCAGCCAGAGCGTTCCCCCGGCCTGCCCTTTTCTGGCGCGGGGCGTGAACGGCAGTGCGTGTGCATGCGAGCCCTACCCCGCATTTAGCCCGGCAGCCAGAGCGTTCCCGCGGCCTGCCCTTTCCTGCTGCGGCACTTGAACGGCAGTGCGTGTGCATGCGAGCCCTCCCCCGCATTTCGCCCGGCAGCCAGAGCGTTCCCCCGGCCTGCCCTTTCCTGGCGCGGCACTTGAACGGCAGTGCGTGTGCATGCGAGCCCTCCCCCGCATTTAGCCCGGCAGCCAGAGCGTTCCCCCGGCCTGCCCTTTCCTGGCGCGGCACTTGAACGGCAGTGCGTGTGCATGCGAGCCCTACCCCGCATTTCGCCCGGCAGCCAGAGCGATACCCCGGCCTGCACTTTCCTGCTGCGGCACTTGAACGGCAGTGCGTGTGCATGCGAGCCCTACCCCGCATTTCGCCCGGCAGCCAGAGCGTTCCCCCGGCCTGCCCTTTCCTGGCGCGGCACTTGAACGGCAGTGCGTGTGCATGCGAGCCCTACCCCGCATTTCGCCCGGCAGCCAGAGCGTTCCCCCGGCCTGCCCTTTCCTGGCGCGGCACTTGAACGGCAGTGCGTGTGCATGCGAGCCCTACCCCGCATTTCGCCCGGCAGCCAGAGCGATACCCCGGCCTGCACTTTCCTGCTGCGGCACTTGAACGGCAGTGCGTGTGCATGCGAGCCCTACCCCGCATTTCGCCCGGCAGCCAGAGCGTTCCCCCGGCCTGCCCTTTCCTGCTGCGGCATTTGAACGGCAGTGCGGGTGCATGCGAGCCCTACCCCGCATTTCGCCCGGCAGCCAGAGCGATACCCCGGCCTGCCCTTTCCTGCTGCGGCACTTGAACGGCAGTGCGTGTGCATGCGAGCCCTACCCCGCATTTCGCCCGGCAGCCAGAGCGTTCCCCCGGCCTGCCCTTTCCTGGCGCGGCACTTTAACGGCAGTGCGTGTGAATGCGAGCCCTACCCCGCATTTCGCCCGGCAGCCAGAGCGTTCCCCCGGCCTGCCCTTTTCTGGCGCGGGGCGTGAACGGCAGTGCGTGTGCATGCGAGCCCTACCCCGCATTTAGCCCGGCAGCCAGAGCGTTCCCCCGGCCTGCCCTTTCCTGCTGCGGCACTTGAACGGCAGTGCGTGTGCATGCGAGCCCTCCCCCGCATTTCGCCCGGCAGCCAGAGCGTTCCCCCGGCCTGCCCTTTCCTGGCGCGGCACTTGAACGGCAGTGCGTGTGCATGCGAGCCCTCCCCCGCATTTAGCCCGGCAGCCAGAGCGTTCCCCCGGCCTGCCCTTTCCTGGCGCGGCACTTGAACGGCAGTGCGTGTGCATGCGAGCCCTACCCCGCATTTCGCCCGGCAGCCAGAGCGATACCCCGGCCTGCACTTTCCTGCTGCGGCACTTGAACGGCAGTGCGTGTGCATGCGAGCCCTACCCCGCATTTCGCCCGGCAGCCAGAGCGTTCCCCCGGCCTGCCCTTTCCTGGCGCGGCACTTGAACGGCAGTGCGTGTGCATGCGAGCCCTACCCCGCATTTCGCCCGGCAGCCAGAGCGTTCCCCCGGCCTGCCCTTTCCTGGCGCGGGGCGTGAACGGCAGTGCGTGTGCATGCGAGCCCTACCCCGCATTTAGCCCGGCAGCCAGAGCGATACCCCGGCCTGCACTTTCCTGCTGCGGCACTTGAACGGCAGTGCGTGTGCATGCGAGCCCTACCCCGCATTTCGCCCGGCAGCCAGAGCGTTCCCCCGGCCTGCCCTTTCCTGGCGCGGCACTTGAACGGCAGTGCGTGTGCATGCGAGCCCTACCCCGCATTTCGCCCGGCAGCCAGAGCGATACCCCGGCCTGCCCTTTCCTGCTGCGGCACTTGAACGGCAGTGCGTGTGCATGCGAGCCCTACCCCGCATTTCGCCCGGCAGCCAGAGCGTTCCCCCGGCCTGCCCTTTCCTGGCGCGGCACTTGAACGGCAGTGCGTGTGAATGCGAGCCCTACCCCCGCATTTCGCCCGGCAGCCAGAGCGTTCCCCCGGCCTGCCCTTTTCTGGCGCGGGGCCGTGAACGGCAGTGCGTGTGCACGCGAGCCCTACCCCGCATTTCGCCCGGCAGCCAGAGTGTTTCCGCGGCCTGCCCTTTCCTGCTGCGGCATTTTGAACGGCAGTGCGTGTGCATGCGAGCCCTCCCCCGCATTTCGCCCGGCAGCCAGAGCGTTCCCCCGGCCTGCCCTTTCCTGGCGCGGCACTTGAACGGCAGTGCGTGTGCATGCGAGCCCTACCCCGCATTTCGCCCGGCAGCCAGAGCGATACCCCGGCCTGCACTTTCCTGCTGCGGCACTTGAACGGCAGTGCGTGTGCATGCGAGCCCTACCCCGCATTTCGCCCGGCAGCCAGAGCGTTCCCCCGGCCTGCCCTTTCCTGCTGCGGCACTTGAACGGCAGTGCGTGTGAATGCGAGCCCTACCCCGCATTTCGCCCGGCAGCCAGAGCGTTCCCCCGGCCTGCCCTCTTCTGGCGCGGGGCGTGAACGGCAGTGCGTGTGCATGCGAGCCCTACCCCGCATTTAGCCCGGCAGCCAGAGCGTTCCCCCGGCCTGCCCTTTACTGGCGCGGCACTTGAACAGCAGCGCGAGTGCATGCGAGCCCTACCCCGCATTTCGCCCGGCAGCCAGAGCGATACCCCGGCCTGCCCTTTCCTGGCGCGGCACTTGAACGGCAGTGCGTGTGCATGCGAGCCCTACCCCGCATTTCGCCCGGCAGCCAGAGCGTTCCCCCGGCCTGCCCTTTCCTGGCGCGGCACTTGAACGGCAGTGCGTGTGCATGCGAGCCCTACCCCGCATTTCGCCCGGCAGCCAGAGCGATACCCCGGCCTGCACTTTCCTGCTGCGGCACTTGAACGGCAGTGCGTGTGCATGCGAGCCCTACCCCGCATTTCGCCCGGCAAGCCAGAGCGTTCCCCCGGCTGCCCTTTTCTGGCGCGGGGCGTGAACGGCAAGTGCGTGTGCATGCGAGCCCTACCCCGCATTTAGCCCGGCAGCCAGAGCGTTCCCCCGGCCTGCCCTTTCCTGGCGCGGCACTTGAACGGCAGTGCGTGTGCATGCGAGCCCCTACCCCGCATTTCGCCCGGCAAGCCAGAGCGTTCCCCCGGCCTGCCCTTTCCTGGCGCGGCACTTTGAACGGCAGTGCGTGGTGAATGCGAGCCCTACCCCGCATTTCGCCCGGCAGCCAGAGCGTTCCCACCGGGCCTGCCCTTTCCTGGCGCG
>JAEHOC010000150.1:0-72541 GCA_016834605.1 Chlamydomonas incerta | reverse complement strand
TCGCCCCGGCAGCCAGAGCGTTCCCCCGGCCTGCCTTTCCTGGCGCGGCATTGAACGGCAGATGCGTGAGAATTTGGCATGTGAGCTAATACCCCGCATTTCGCCGGCAGCAACAGCGTTCCCACGGCCTGCCCTTTCTGGCGCGGCACTTGAACGGCATGCGCGTGTGGAATGCGCATGTGAGACCTACCCCGAATTTCGCCGGCAGCCAGAGCGTTCCCCCCGCCTGCCCTTTCCTGGCGCGGCACTTGAACGGCAGTGGTGTGAATGGCATGTGAGCCCTACCCCGCATTTCGCCGGCGCCACCAGAGCGTTCCCCCGCCTGCCTTTCCTGGCGCGGGCACTTGAACGGCAGTGCGTGTGAATGCGCATGTGAGACCTACCCCGCATTTCGCCCTGCAGCCAGAGCGTTCCCCCGCCTCCGCTTTCCCTGCGCGGCACTTGAACGGCAGTGCGTGTGAAATGCGCATGTGATCCTACCCCCCCGAATGTCGCCCGGCAGCCAGCAGCGTTCCTGCCCCGGCCTGCCCGTTTCCTGGCGCGGGCAAAAAAAAACTTTTGGAAAAAAAAAACGCAGTGCGTGTGAATGCGTCATGTAGGGAGACCACTAGCCAGCCGAATGTCGCCCCGGCATGCCACAGCGTTCCCCCGGCCTGCCCTTTCCTGGCGCGGCCCTTGAACGGCAGGGGCGTGTGAATCGCATGTGAGACCTACCCCGCATTTCGCCGGCAAAGCCAGAGTCGTTCCCCCCAGCAACTGCCCTTTCCTGGCGCGGCACTTGAACGGCAGTGCGTGTGAATTCGCATGGGAGACCTACCCCTCGAATTCGCCCCGGCAGCCAGAGGCGTTTCCCCCGGCCTGCCCTTTCCTGGCGCGGCACTTGAACGGCAGTTGCGTGTGAATGCGCATGTGAGCCCTACCCCGCATGTCGCCCGGCAGCCAGAGCGTTCCCCCGCCTGCCCTTTCCTGGCGCGGCACTTGAACGGCATGCGTGTGAATGCGCATGTGAGACCTACCACCCCGAATGTCGCCCGGCAGCCAGAGCGTTCCCCCCGCCTGCCCTTTCCTGGCGCGGCACTTTGAACGGCAGTGCGTGTGAATGCGCATGTGAGCCCTACCCCGCATTTCGCCCGGCAGGCCAGAGCGTTCCCCCGGCCTGCCCTTTCCTGGCGCGGCACTTGAACGGCAGTGCGTGTGAATGCGCATGTGAGCCCTACCCCGCATTTCGCCCGGCAGCCAGAGCGTTCCCCCGGCCTGCCCTTTCCTGGCGCGGCACTTGAACGGCAGTGCGTGTGAATGCGCATGTGAGACCTTACCCCGCATTTCGCCGGCAGCCAGAGCGTTCCCCCGGCCTGCCCTTTCCTGGCGCAGCACTTGAACGGCAGTACGTTTGAATAATGCGCATGTGAGCCCTACCCCGCATTTCGCCTGGCAGCCACAGCGTTCCCCCCGCCTGCCCTTTCCTGGCGCGGCACTTGAACGGCAGTGCGTGTGAATGCGAGCCCTACCCCGCATTTCGCCCGGCAGCCACAGCGTTCCCCCGGCCTGCCCTTTCCTGGCGCGGCACTTGAACGGCAGTGCGTGTGAATGCGCATGTGAGCCCTACCCCGCATTTCGCCCGGCAGCCAGAGCGTTCCCCCGGCCTGCCCTTTCCTGGCGCGGCACTTGAACGGCAGTGCGTGTGAATGCGCATGTGAGACCTACCCCGAATGTCGCCCGGCAGCCAGAGCGTTCCCCCCGCCTGCCCTTTCCTGGCGCGGCACTTGAACGGCAGTGCGTGTGAATGCGAGCCCTACCCCGAATGTCGCCCGGCAGCCAGAGCGTTCCCCCGGCCTGCCCTTTCCTGGCGCGGCACTTGAACGGCAGTGCGTGTGAATGCGCATGTGAGCCCTACCCCGCATTTCGCCCGGCAGCCAGAGCGTTCCCCCGGCCTGCCCTTTCCTTGCGCGGCACTTGAACGGCAGTGCGTGTGAATGCGCATGTGAGACCTACCCCGCATTTCGCCCTGCAGCCAGAGCGTTCCCCCGGCCTGCCCTTTCCTGGCGCGGCACTTGAACGGCAGTGCGTGTGAATGCGCATGTGAGCCCTACCCCGCATTTCGCCCGGCAGCCACAGCGTTCCACCGGCCTGCCCTTTCCTGGCGCGGCACTTGAACGGCAGTGCGTGTGAATGCGCATGTGAGACCTACCCCGAATGTCGCCCGGCAGCCAGAGCGTTCCCCCCGCCTGCCCTTTCCTGGCGCGGCACTTGAACGGCAGTGCGTGTGAATGCGAGCCCTACCCCGCATTTCGCCCGGCAGCCACAGCGTTCCCCCGGCCTGCCCTTTCCTGGCGCGGCACTTGAACGGCAGTGCGTGTGAATGCGCATGTGAGCCCTACCCCGCATTTCGCCCGGCAGCCAGAGCGTTCCCCCGGCCTGCCCTTTCCTGGCGCGGCACTTGAACGGCAGTGCGTGTGAATGCGCATGTGAGCCCTACCCCGAATGTCGCCCGGCAGCCAGAGCGTTCCCCCGGCCTGCCCTTTCCTGGCGCGGCACTTGAACGGCAGTGCGTGTGAATGCGCATGTGAGCCCTACCCCGCATTTCGCCCGGCAGCCACAGCGTTCCCCCGGCCTGCCCTTTCCTGGCGCGGCACTTGAACGGCAGTGCGTGTGAATGCGCATGTGAGCCCTACCCCGCATTTCGCCCGGCAGCCAGAGCGTTCCCCCGGCCTGCCCTTTCCTGGCGCGGCACTTGAACGGCAGTGCGTGTGAATGCGCATGTGAGACCTACCCCGAATGTCGCCCGGCAGCCAGAGCGTTCCCCCCGCCTGCCCTTTCCTGGCGCGGCACTTGAACGGCAGTGCGTGTGAATGCGAGCCCTACCCCGAATGTCGCCCGGCAGCCAGAGCGTTCCCCCGGCCTGCCCTTTCCTGGCGCGGCACTTGAACGGCAGTACGTGTGAATGCGCATGTGAGCCCTACCCCGCATTTCGCCCGGCAGCCACAGCGTTCCCCCGGCCTGCCCTTTCCTGGCGCGGCACTTGAACGGCAGTGCGTGTGAATGCGCATGTGAGCCCTACCCCGAATGTCGCCCGGCAGCCAGAGCGTTCCCCCCGCCTGCCCTTTCCTGGCGCGGCACTTGAACGGCAGTGCGTGTGAATGCGCATGTGAGCCCTACCCCGCATTTCGCCCGGCAGCCAGAGCGTTCCCCCCGCCTGCCCTTTCCTGGCGCGGCACTTGAACGGCAGTGCGTGTGAATGCGCATGTGAGCCCTACCCCGCATTTCGCCCGGCAGCCAGAGCGTTCCCCCGGCCTGCCCTTTCCTGGCGCGGCATTTGAACGGCAGTGCGTGTGACTGTGCATGTGAGACCTACCCCGCATTTCGCCCGGCAGCCACAGCGTTCCCCCGGCCTGCCCTTTCCTGGCGCGGCACTTGAACGGCAGTGCGTGTGAATGCGCATGTGAGACCTACCCCGCATTTCGCCCGGCAGCCAGAGCGTTCCCCCCGCCTGCCCTTTCCTGGCGCGGCACTTGAACGGCAGTGCGTGTGAATGCGAGCCCTACCCCGAATGTCGCCCGGCAGCCACAGCGTTCCCCCGGCCTGCCCTTTCCTGGCGCGGCACTTGAACGGCAGTGCGTGTGAATGCGCATGTGAGCCCTACCCCGCATTTCGCCCGGCAGCCAGAGCGTTCCCCCGGCCTGCCCTTTCCTGGCGCGGCACTTGAACGGCAGTGCGTGTGAATGCGCATGTGAGACCTACCCCGAATGTCGCCCGGCAGCCAGAGCGTTCCCCCCGCCTGCCCTTTCCTGGCGCGGCACTTGAACGGCAGTGCGTGTGAATGCGAGCCCTACCCCGAATGTCGCCCGGCAGCCAGAGCGTTCCCCCGGCCTGCCCTTTCCTTGCGCGGCACTTGAACGGCAGTGCGTGTGAATGCGCATGTGAGCCCTACCCCGCATTTCGCCCGGCAGCCAGAGCGTTCCCCCGGCCTTCCCTTTCCTTGCGCGGCACTTGAACGGCAGTGCGTGTGAATGCGCATGTGAGACCTATCCCGCATTTCGCCCGGCAGCCAGAGCGTTCCCCCGGCCTGCCCTTTCCTGGCGCGGCACTTGAACGGCAGTACGTGTGAATGCGCATGTGAGCCCTACCCCGCATTTCGCCCGGCAGCCACAGCGTTCCCCCCGCCTGCCCTTTCCTGGCGCGGCACTTGAACGGCAGTGCGTGTGAATGCGAGCCCTACCCCGCATTTCGCCCGGCAGCCACAGCGTTCCCCCGGCCTGCCCTTTCCTGGCGCGGCACTTGAACGGCAGTGCGTGTGAATGCGCATGTGAGCCCTACCCCGCATTTCGCCCGGCAGCCAGAGCGTTCCCCCGGCCTGCCCTTTCCTGGCGCGGCACTTGAACGGCAGTGCGTGTGAATGCGAGCCCTACCCCGAATGTCGCCCGGCAGCCAGAGCGTTCCCCCGGCCTGCCCTTTCCTTGCGCGGCACTTGAACGGCAGTGCGTGTGAATGCGCATGTGAGCCCTACCCCGCATTTCGCCCGGCAGCCAGAGCGTTCCCCCGGCCTGCCCTTTCCTGGCGCAGCACTTGAACGGCAGTACGTTTGAATGCGCATGTGAGACCTACCCCGAATGTCGCCCGGCAGCCAGAGCGTTCCCCCCGCCTGCCCTTTCCTGGCGCGGCACTTGAACGGCAGTGCGTGTGAATGCGAGCCCTACCCCGAATGTCGCCCGGCAGCCAGAGCGTTCCCCCGGCCTGCCCTTTCCTGGCGCGGCACTTGAACGGCAGTGCGTGTGAATGCGCATGTGAGCCCTACCCCGCATTTCGCCCGGCAGCCACAGCGTTCCCCCGGCCTTCCCTTTCCTTGCGCGGCACTTGAACGGCAGTGCGTGTGAATGCGCATGTGAGACCTACCCCGTATTTCGCCCGGCAGCCAGAGCGTTCCCCCGGCCTGCCCTTTCCTGGCGCGGCACTTGAACGGCAGTACGTGTGAATGCGCATGTGAGCCCTACCCCGCATTTCGCCCGGCAGCCACAGCGTTCCCCCCGCCTGCCCTTTCCTGGCGCGGCACTTGAACGGCAGTGCGTGTGAATGCGAGCCCTACCCCGCATTTCGCCCGGCAGCCACAGCGTTCCCCCGGCCTGCCCTTTCCTGGCGCGGCACTTGAACGGCAGTGCGTGTGAATGCGCATGTGAGCCCTACCCCGTATTTCGCCCGGCAGCCAGAGCGTTCCCCCGGCCTGCCCTTTCCTGGCGCGGCACTTGAACGGCAGTACGTGTGAATGCGCATGTGAGCCCTACCCCGCATTTCGCCCGGCAGCCACAGCGTTCCCCCCGCCTGCCCTTTCCTGGCGCGGCACTTGAACGGCAGTGCGTGTGAATGCGAGCCCTACCCCGCATTTCGCCCGGCAGCCACAGCGTTCCCCCGGCCTGCCCTTTCCTGGCGCGGCACTTGAACGGCAGTGCGTGTGAATGCGCATGTGAGCCCTACCCCGCATTTCGCCCGGCAGCCAGAGCGTTCCCCCGGCCTGCCCTTTCCTGGCGCGGCACTTGAACGGCAGTGCGTGTGAATGCGCATGTGAGACCTACCCCGAATGTCGCCCGGCAGCCAGAGCGTTCCCCCCGCCTGCCCTTTCCTGGCGCGGCACTTGAACGGCAGTGCGTGTGAATGCGAGCCCTACCCCGAATGTCGCCCGGCAGCCAGAGCGTTCCCCCGGCCTGCCCTCTCCTGGCGCGGCACTTGAACGGCAGTGCGTGTGAATGCGCATGTGAGACCTACCCCGAATGTCGCCCGGCAGCCAGAGCGTTCCCCCGGCCTGCCCTTTCCTTGCGCGGCACTTGAACGGCAGTGCGTGTGAATGCGCATGTGAGCCCTACCCCGCATTTCGCCCGGCAGCCAGAGCGTTCCCCCGGCCTTCCCTTTCCTTGCGCGGCACTTGAACGGCAGTGCGTGTGAATGCGCATGTGAGACCTATCCCGCATTTCGCCCGGCAGCCAGAGCGTTCCCCCGGCCTGCCCTTTCCTGGCGCGGCACTTGAACGGCAGTACGTGTGAATGCGCATGTGAGCCCTACCCCGCATTTCGCCCGGCAGCCACAGCGTTCCCCCCGCCTGCCCTTTCCTGGCGCGGCACTTGAACGGCAGTGCGTGTGAATGCGAGCCCTACCCCGCATTTCGCCCGGCAGCCACAGCGTTCCCCCGGCCTGCCCTTTCCTGGCGCGGCACTTGAACGGCAGTGCGTGTGAATGCGCATGTGAGCCCTACCCCGCATTTCGCCCGGCAGCCAGAGCGTTCCCCCGGCCTGCCCTTTCCTGGCGCGGCACTTGAACGGCAGTGCGTGTGAATGCGAGCCCTACCCCGAATGTCGCCCGGCAGCCAGAGCGTTCCCCCGGCCTGCCCTTTCCTTGCGCGGCACTTGAACGGCAGTGCGTGTGAATGCGCATGTGAGCCCTACCCCGCATTTCGCCCGGCAGCCAGAGCGTTCCCCCGGCCTGCCCTTTCCTGGCGCAGCACTTGAACGGCAGTACGTTTGAATGCGCATGTGAGACCTACCCCGAATGTCGCCCGGCAGCCAGAGCGTTCCCCCCGCCTGCCCTTTCCTGGCGCGGCACTTGAACGGCAGTGCGTGTGAATGCGAGCCCTACCCCGAATGTCGCCCGGCAGCCAGAGCGTTCCCCCGGCCTGCCCTTTCCTTGCGCGGCACTTGAACGGCAGTGCGTGTGAATGCGCATGTGAGCCCTACCCCGCATTTCGCCCGGCAGCCACAGCGTTCCCCCGGCCTGCCCTTTCCTTGCGCGGCACTTGAACGGCAGTGCGTGTGAATGCGCATGTGAGACCTACCCCGTATTTCGCCCGGCAGCCAGAGCGTTCCCCCGGCCTGCCCTTTCCTGGCGCGGCACTTGAACGGCAGTACGTGTGAATGCGCATGTGAGCCCTACCCCGCATTTCGCCCGGCAGCCACAGCGTTCCCCCCGCCTGCCCTTTCCTGGCGCGGCACTTGAACGGCAGTGCGTGTGAATGCGAGCCCTACCCCGCATTTCGCCCGGCAGCCACAGCGTTCCCCCGGCCTGCCCTTTCCTGGCGCGGCACTTGAACGGCAGTGCGTGTGAATGCGCATGTGAGCCCTACCCCGTATTTCGCCCGGCAGCCAGAGCGTTCCCCCGGCCTGCCCTTTCCTGGCGCGGCACTTGAACGGCAGTACGTGTGAATGCGCATGTGAGCCCTACCCCGCATTTCGCCCGGCAGCCACAGCGTTCCCCCCGCCTGCCCTTTCCTGGCGCGGCACTTGAACGGCAGTGCGTGTGAATGCGAGCCCTACCCCGCATTTCGCCCGGCAGCCACAGCGTTCCCCCGGCCTGCCCTTTCCTGGCGCGGCACTTGAACGGCAGTGCGTGTGAATGCGCATGTGAGCCCTACCCCGCATTTCGCCCGGCAGCCAGAGCGTTCCCCCGGCCTGCCCTTTCCTGGCGCGGCACTTGAACGGCAGTGCGTGTGAATGCGCATGTGAGACCTACCCCGAATGTCGCCCGGCAGCCAGAGCGTTCCCCCCGCCTGCCCTTTCCTGGCGCGGCACTTGAACGGCAGTGCGTGTGAATGCGAGCCCTACCCCGAATGTCGCCCGGCAGCCAGAGCGTTCCCCCGGCCTGCCCTCTCCTGGCGCGGCACTTGAACGGCAGTGCGTGTGAATGCGCATGTGAGACCTACCCCGAATGTCGCCCGGCAGCCAGAGCGTTCCCCCGGCCTGCCCTTTCCTTGCGCGGCACTTGAACGGCAGTGCGTGTGAATGCGCATGTGAGCCCTACCCCGCATTTCGCCCGGCAGCCAGAGCGTTCCCCCGGCCTGCCCTTTCCTGGCGCGGCACTTGAACGGCAGTGCGTGTGAATGCGCATGTGAGCCCTACCCCGCATTTCGCCCGGCAGCCAGAGCGTTCCCCCGGCCTGCCCTTTCCTGGCGCGGCACTTGAACGGCAGTGCGTGTGAATGCGCATGTGAGACCTACCCCGAATGTCGCCCGGCAGCCAGAGCGTTCCCCCCGCCTGCCCTTTCCTGTCGTGGCACTTGAACGGCAGTGCGTGTGAATGCGAGCCCTACCCCGCATTTCGCCCGGCAGCCAGAGCGTTCCCCCGGCCTGCCCTTTCCTGGCGCGGCACTTGAACGGCAGTACGTTTGAATGCGCATGTGAGCCCTACCGCGCATTTCGCCCGGCAGCCAGAGCGTTCCCCCCGCCGGCCCCTTCCTGGCGTGGCACTTGAACGGCAGTGCGTGTGAATGCGCATGTGAGCCCTACCCCGCATTTCGCCCGGCAGCCAGAGCGTTCCCCCGGCCTGCCCTTTCCTGGCGCGGCACATGAACGGCAGTGCGTGTGAATGCGAGCCCTACCCCGCATTTCGCCCGGCAGCCAGAGCGTTCCCCCGGCCTGCCCTTTCCTGGCGCGGCACTTGAACGGCAGTGCGTGTGAATGCGCATGTGAGACCTACCCCGAATGTCGCCCGGCAGCCACAGCGTTCCCCCGGCCTGCCCTTTCCTGGCGCGGCACTTGAACGGCAGTGCGTGTGAATGCGAGCCCTACCCCGCATTTCGCCCGGCAGCCAGAGCGTTCCCCCGGCCTGCCCTTTCCTGGCGCGGCACTTGAACGGCAGTGCGTGTGAATGCGCATGTGAGACCTACCCCGCATTTCGCCCGGCAGCCACAGCGTTCCCCCGGCCTGCCCTTTCCTGGCGTGGCACTTGAACGGCAGTGCGTGTGCTTGCGAGCCCAACGCCGAATGTCGCCCGGCAGCCAGAGCGTTCCCCCGGCCTGCCCTTTCCTGGCGCGGCACTTGAACGGCAGTGCGTGTGAATGCGCATGTGAGCCCTACCCCGCATTTCGCCCGGCAGCCAGAGCGTTCCCCCCGCCTGCCCTTTCCTGTCGTGGCACTTGAACGGCAGTGCGTGTGAATGCGCATGTGAGACCTACCCCGAATGTCGCCCGGCAGCCAGAGCGATACCCCGGCCGGCCCTTTCCTGGCGCGGGGCGTGAACGGCAGGCCCTCCAGAAAAGGGCAGGCCGGGGGAACGCTCTGGCTGCCGGGCGAAATGCGGGGTAGGGCCAAGTGCCGCGCCAGGAAAGGGCAGGCGGGGGGAACGCTCTGGCTGCCGGGCGAAATGCGGGGTAGGGCCAAGTGCCGCGCCAGGAAAGGGCAGGCCGGGGGAACGCTCTGGCTGCCGGGCGAAATGCGGGGTAGGGCTCGCAAGCACAAGCACTGCCGTTCAATTGCTGCGCCAGGAAAGGGCAGGCCGGGGGAACGCTCTGGCTGCCGGGCGAAATGCGGGGTACGGCTCGCGTGCACACGCACTGCCGTTCAGTTGCCGCAGCAGGAAAATGGCAAGCCGGGGGAACGCTCTGGCTGCCGGGCGAAATGCAGGGTACGGCTCGCGTGCACACGCACTGCCGTTCACGCCCCGCGCCAGAAAAGGGCAGGCCGGGGGAACGCTCTGGCTGCCGGGCGAAATGCGGGGTAGGGCCAAGTGCCGCGCCAGGAAAGGGCCGGCCGGGGGAACGCTCTGGCTGCCTGGCGAAATGCGGGGTAGGGCTCGCATGCACACGCACTGCCGTTTAAGTGCCGCAGCAGGAAAGGGCATGCCGTGGAACGCTCTGGCTGCCGGGCGAAATGCGGGGTAGGGCTCGCATGCACACGCACTGCCGTTCAAGTGCCGCAGCAGGAATGGGCAGGCCGGGGGAACGCTCTGGCTGCCGGGCGAAATGCGGGGTAGGGCTCGCATTCACACGCACTGCCGTACAAGTGCCGCGCCAGAAAAGGGCAGGCCGGGGTATCGCTCTGGCTGCCTGGCGAAATGCGGGGTAGGGCTCGCATGCACACGCACTGCCGTTCAATTGCTGCCCCAGGAAAGGGCAGGCCGGGGGAACGCTCTGGCTGCCTGGCGAAATGCGGGGTAGGGCTCACAAGCACACGCACTGCCGTTCAAGTGCCGCAGCAGGAAAATGGCAGGCCGGGGGAACGCTCTGGCTGCCTGGCGAAATGCGGGGTACGGCTTGCGTGCACACGCACTGCCGTTCACGCCCCGCGCCAGAAATTGGCTGGCCGGGGGAACGCTCTGGCTGCCGGGCTAAATGCGGGGTAGGGCCAAGTGCCGCGCCAGGAAAGGGCCGGCCGGGGGAACGCTCTGGCTGCCGGGCGAAATGCGGGGTAGGTCTCACATGCACACGCACTGCCGTTCAAGTGCCGCAGCAGGAAAGGGCAGGCCGCGGGAACGCTCTGGCTGCCTGGCGAAATGCGGGGTACGGCTCGCGTGCACACGCACTGCCGTTCAAGTGCCGCAGCAGGAAAGGGCAGGCCGGGGGAACGCTCTGGCTGCCGGGCGAAATGCGGGGTAGGTCTCACATGCGCATTCACACGCACTGCCGTTCAAGTGCCGCGCAAGGAAAGGGCCGGCCGGGGGAACGCTCTGGCTGCCGGGCGAAATGCGGGGTAGGTCTCACATGCGCATTCACACGCACTGCCGTTCAAGTGCCGCGCCAGGAAAGGGCAGGCCGGGGGAACGCTCTGGCTGCCGGGCGAAATGCGGGGTACGGCTCGCATGCACACGCACTGCCGTTCACGCCCCGCACCAGGTAAGGGCAGGCCGGGGTACTGCTCTGGCTGCCGGGTGAAATGCGGGGTAGGGCTCGCATGCACACGCACTGCCGTTCACGCCCCGCGCCAGGAAAGGGCAGGCCGGGGTACTGCTCTGGCTGCCGGGCGAAATGCGGGGTAGGGCTCGCATTCACACGCACTGCCGTTCACGCCCCGCACCAGGAAAGGGCAGGCCGGGGCACTGCTCTGGCTGCCGGGCGAAATGCGGGGTAGGGCTCGCATGCACACGCACTGCCGTTCACGCCCCGCACCAGGAACGGGCAGGCTGGGGTATCGCTCTGGCTGCTGGGCGAAATGCGGGGTAGGGCGAGCGTTCCCCCCGCCTGCCCTTTCCTGTCGTGGCACTTGAACGGCAGTGCGTGTGAATGCGCATGTGAGACCTACCCCGAATGTCGCCCGGCAGCCAGAGCGTTCCCCCCGCCTGCCCTTTCCTGGCGCGGCACTTGAACGGCAGTGCGTGTGCATGCGAGCCCTACCCCGAATGTCGACCAGCAGCCAGAGCAGTACCCCGGCCTGCCCTTTTCTGGTGCGGGGCGTGAACGGCAGTGCGTGTGAATGCGAGCCGTACCCCGCATTTCGCCCGGCAGCCAGAGCGATACCCCGGCCTGCCCTTTCCTGATGCGGGGCGTGAACGGCAGTGCGTGTGAATGCGAGCCCTACCCCGCACGTCGACCAGCAGCCAGAGCCGTACCCCGGCCTGCCCTTTCCTGGCACGGCACTTGAACGGCAGTGCGTGTGCATGCGAGCCCTACCCCGCATTTCGACCAGCAGCCAGAGCAGTACCCCGGCCTACCCTTTCCTGAAGCGGGGCGTGAACGGCAGTGCGTGTGAATGCGAGCCCTACCCCGCATTTCGCCCGGCAGCCAGAGCGATACCCCGGCCTGCCCTTTCCTGGCACGGCACTTGAACGGCAGTGCGTGTGCATGCGAGCCCTACCCCGCATTTCGACCAGCAGCCAGAGCAGTACCCCGGCCTACCCTTTCCTGAAGCGGGGCGTGAACGGCAGTGCGTGTGCATGCGAGCCCTACCCCGCACGTCGACCAGCAGCCAGAGCGTTCCCCGGCCTGCCCTTACCTGGTGAGGGGCGTGAACGGCAGTGCGTGTGCATGCGAGTCCTACCCCGCATTTCGCCCGGCAGCCAGAGCAGTACCCCGGCCTGCCCTTTCCTGGCACGGCACTTGAACGGCAGTGCGTGTGCATGCGAGCCCTACCCCGCATTTCGACCAGCAGCCAGAGCAGTACCCCGGCCTGCCCTTTTCTGGTGCGGGGCGTGAACGGCAGTGCGTGTGAATGCGAGCCGTACCCCGCATTTCGCCCGGCAGCCAGAGCGATACCCCGGCCTGCCCTTTCCTGAAGCGGGGCGTGAACGGCAGTGCGTGTGAATGCGAGCCCTACCTCGCATTTCGCCCGGCAGCCAGAGCAGTACCCCGGCCTGCCCTTTCCTGGCACGGCACTTGCACGGCAGTGCGTGTGCATGCGAATCCTACCCCGCATTTTGCCCGGCAGCCAGAGCAGTACCCCGGCCTGCCCTTTCCTGGCACGGCACTTGAACGGAAGTGCGTGTGCATGCGAGCCCTACCCCGCATTTCGCCCGGCAGCCAGAGCGATACCCCGGCCTGCCCTTTCCTGAAGCGGGGCGTGAACGGCAGTGCGTGTGAATGCGAGCCCTACCTCGCATTTCGCCCGGCAGCCAGAGCAGTACCCCGGCCTGCCCTTTCCTGGCACGGCACTTGCACGGCAGTGCGTGTGCATGCGAGCCCTACCCCGCATTTCGACCAGCAGCCAGAGCAGTACCCCGGCCTACCCTTTCCTGGTGCGGGGCGTGAACGGCAGTGCGTGTGAATGCGAGCCCTACCCCGCATTTCGCCCGGCAGCCAGAGCGATACCCCGGCCTGCCCTTTCCTGGCACGGCACTTGAACGGCAGTGCGTGTGCATGCGAGCCCTACCCCGCACGTCGACCAGCAGCCAGAGCGTTCCCCGGCCTGCCCTTTTCAGGTGCGAGGCGTGAACGGCAGTGCGTGTGAATGCGAGTCCTACCCCGCATTTCGCCCGGCAGTCAGAGCGATACCCCGGCCTGCCCTTTCCTGGCACGGCACTTGAACGGAAGTGCTTGTGCATGCGAGCCCTACCCCGCATTTCGACCAGCAGCCAGAGCAGTACCCCGGCCTGCCCTTTTCTGGTGCGGGGCGTGAACGGCAGTGCGTGTGAATGCGAGTCCTGCCCCGCATGTCGACCAGCAGCCAGAGCGATACCCCGGCCTGCCCTTTCCTGATGCGGGGCGTGAACGGCAGTGCGTGTGAATGCGAGCCCTACCTCGCATTTCGCCCGGCAGCCAGAGCAGTACCCCGGCCTGCCCTTTCCTGGCACGGCACTTGAACGGCAGTGCGTGTGAATGCGAGCCCTACCCCGCATTTCGCCCGGCAGCCAGAGCAGTACCCCGGCCTGCCCTTTTCTGGTGCGAGGCGTGAACGGCAGTGCGTGTGCATGCGAGCCGTACCCCGCATTTCGCTCGGCAGCCAGAGCAGTACCCTGGCCTGCCCTTTCCTGGTGCGGGGCGTGAACGGCAGTGCGTGTGAATGCGAGCCCTACCCCGCATTTCGCCCGGCAGCCAGAGCGATACCCCGGCCTGCCCTTTCCTGGCACGGCACTTGAACGGCAGTGCGTGTGCATGCGAGCCCTACCCCGCACGTCGACCAGCAGCCAGAGCGTTCCCCGGCCTGCCCTTTTCAGGTGCGAGGCGTGAACGGCAGTGCGTGTGAATGCGAGTCCTACCCCGCATTTCGCCCGGCAGCCAGAGCGATACCCCGGCCTGCCCTTTCCTGGCACGGCACTTGAACGGAAGTGCGTGTGCATGCGAGCCCTACCCCGCATTTCGACCAGCAGCCAGAGCAGTACCCCGGCCTGCCCTTTTCTGGTGCGGGGCGTGAACGGCAGTGCGTGTGAATGCGAGTCCTACCCCGCATGTCGACCAGCAGCCAGAGCGATACCCCGGCCTGCCCTTTCCTGATGCGGGGCGTGAACGGCAGTGCGTGTGAATGCGAGCCCTACCTCGCATTTCGCCCGGCAGCCAGAGCAGTACCCCGGCCTGCCCTTTCCTGGCACGGCACTTGAACGGCAGTGCGTGTGAATGCGAGCCCTACCCCGCATTTCGCCCGGCAGCCAGAGCAGTACCCCGGCCTGCCCTTTTCTGGTGCGAGGCGTGAACGGCAGTGCGTGTGCATGCGAGCCGTACCCCGCATTTCGCTCGGCAGCCAGAGCAGTACCCTGGCCTGCCCTTTCCTGGTGCGGGGCGTGAACGGCAGTGCGTGTGAATGCGAGCCCTACCCCGCATTTCGCCCGGCAGCCAGAGCAGTACCCCGGCCTGCCCTTTCCTGGTGCCGGGCGTGAACGGCAGTGCGTATGAATGCGAGCCCTACCCCGCATTTCGACCAGCAGCCAGAGCCGTACCCCGGCCTGCCCTTTCCTGGTGCGGGGCGTGAACGGCAGTGCGTGTGAATGCGAGTCCTACCCCGCATTTCGCCCGGCAGCCAGAGCAGTACCCCGGCCTGCCCTTTCCTGGTGCGGGGCGTGAACGGCAGTGCGTGTGAATGCGAGTCCTACCCCGCATTTCACCCGGCAGCCAGAGCAGTACCCCGGCCTGCCCTTTTCAGGTGCGGGGCGTGAACGGCAGTGCGTGTGAATGCGAGCCCTACCCCGCATTTCGCCCGGCAGCCAGAGCAGTACCCCGGCCTGCCCTTTTCTGGTTCGAGGCGTGAACGGCAGTGCGTGTGCATGCGAGCCGTACCCCGCATTTCGCTCGGCAGCCAGAGCAGTACCCTGGCCTGCCCTTTCCTGGTGCGGGGCGTGAACGGCAGTGCGTGTGAATGCGAGCCCTACCCCGCATTTCGCCCGGCAGCCAGAGCAGTACCCCGGCCTGCCCTTTTCTGGTGCGAGGCGTGAACGGCAGTGCGTGTGCATGCGAGCCGTACCCCGCATTTCGACCAGCAGCCAGAGCAGTACCCCGGCCTGCCCTTTCCTGGTGCGAGGCGTGAACGGCAGTGCGTGTGAATGCGAGCCCTACCCCGCATTTCGCCCGGCAGCCAGAGCGATACCCCGGCCTGCCCTTTCCTGGTGCGGGGCGTGAACGGCAGTGCGTGTGAATGCGAGTCCTACCCCGCATTTCGCCCGGCAGCCAGAGCAGTACCCCGGCCTGCCCTTTCCTGGTGCGGGGCGTGAACGGCAGTGCGTATGAATGCGAGCCCTACCCCGCATTTCGACCAGCAGCCTGAGCCGTACCCCGGCCTGCCCTTTCCTGGTGCGGGGCGTGAACGGCAGTGCGTGTGAATGCGAGTCCTACCCCGCATTTCGCCCGGCAGCCAGAGCAGTACCCCGGCCTGCCCTTTCCTGGTGCGGGGCGTGAACGGCAGTGCGTGTGAATGCGAGTCCTACCCCGCATTTCGCCCGGCAGCCAGAGCAGTACCCCGGCCTGCCCTTTTCAGGTGCGGGGCGTGAACGGCAGTGCGTGTGAATGCGAGCCCTACCCCGCATTTCGCCCGGCAGCCAGAGCAGTACCCCGGCCTGCCCTTTTCTGGTGCGGGGCGTGAACGGCAGTGCGTGTGCATGCGAGCCGTACCCCGCATTTCGCTCGGCAGCCAGAGCAGTACCCTGGCCTGCCCTTTCCTGGTGCGGGGCGTGAACGGCAGTGCGTGTGAATGCGAGCCCTACCCCGCATTTCGCCCGGCAGCCAGAGCAGTACCCCGGCCTGCCCTTTCCTGGTGCGGGGCGTGAACGGCAGTGCGTATGAATGCGAGCCCTACCCCGCATTTCGACCAGCAGCCAGAGCCGTACCCCGGCCTGCCCTTTCCTGGTGCGGGGCGTGAACGGCAGTGCGTGTGAATGCGAGTCCTACCCCGCATTTCGCCCGGCAGCCAGAGCAGTACCCCGGCCTGCCCTTTTCAGGTGCGGGGCGTGAACGGCAGTGCGTGTGAATGCGAGCCCTACCCCGCATTTCGCCCGGCAGCCAGAGCAGTACCCCGGCCTGCCCTTTTCTGGTGCGGGGCGTGAACGGCAGTGCGTGTGCATGCGAGCCGTACCCCGCATTTCGCTCGGCAGCCAGAGCAGTACCCTGGCCTGCCCTTTCCTGGTGCGGGGCGTGAACGGCAGTGCGTGTGAATGCGAGCCCTACCCCGCATTTCGCCCGGCAGCCAGAGCAGTACCCCGGCCTGCCCTTTCCTGGTGCGGGGCGTGAACGGCAGTGCGTATGAATGCGAGCCCTACCCCGCATTTCGACCAGCAGCCTGAGCCGTACCCCGGCCTGCCCTTTCCTGGTGCGGGGCGTGAACGGCAGTGCGTGTGAATGCGAGTCCTACCCCGCATTTCGCCCGGCAGCCAGAGCAGTACCCCGGCCTGCCCTTTCCTGGTGCGGGGCGTGAACGGCAGTGCGTGTGAATGCGAGTCCTACCCCCGCATTTCGCCCGGCAGCCAGAGCAGTACCCCGGCCTGCCCTTTTCAGGTGCGGGGCGTGAACGGCAGTGCGTGTGCATGCGAGCCGTACCCAGCATTTCGCCCGGCAGCCAGAGCAGTACCCTGGCCTGCCCTTTCCTGGCACGGCACTTGAACGGCAGTGCGTGTGCATGCGAATCCTACCCCGCATTTCGCCCGGCAGCCAGAGCAGTACTCCGGCCTGCCCTTTCTGGTGCGGGGCGTGAACGGCAGTGCGTGTGAATGCGAGCCGTACCCCGCATTTCGCCCGGCAGCCAGAGCGATACCCCGGCTTGCCCTTTCCTGATGCGGGGCGTGAACGGCAGTGCGTGTGAATGCGAGCCCTACCCCGCATTTCGCCCGGCACCCAGAGCAGTACCCCGGCCTGCCCTTTCCTGGCACGGCACTTGAACGGCAGTGCGTGTGCATGCGAATCCTACCCCGCATTTCGCCCGGCAGCCAGAGCAGTACCCCGGCCTGCCCTTTTCTGGTGCGAGGCGTGAACGGCAGTGCGTGTGAATGCGAGCCCTACCCCGCATTTCGCTTGGCAGCCAGAGCAGTACCCTGGCCTGCCCTTTCCTGGTGCGGGGCGTGAACGGCAGTGCGTGTGAATGCGAGCCCTACCCCGCATTTCGCCCGGCAGCCAGAGCAGTACCCCGGCCTGCCCTTTCCTGGCGCGGGGCGTGAACGGCAGTGCGTATGAATGCAAGCCCTACCCCGCATTTCGACCAGCAGCCAGAGCCGTACCCCGGCCTACCCTTTCCTGGTGCGGGGCGTGAACGGCAGTGCGTGTGAATGCGAGTCCTACCCCGCATTTCGCCCGGCAGCCAGAGCAGTACCCCGGCCTGCCGTTTCCTGGCGCGGCACTTGAACGGCAGTGCGTGTGCATGCGAGTCCTACCCCGCATTTCGACCAGCAGCCAGAGCCGTACCCCGGCCTGCCCTTTCCTGGCACGGCACTTGAACGGCAGTGCGTGTGCATGCGAGCCCTACCCCGCATTTCGCCTGGCAGCCAGAGCAGTACCCTGGCCTGCCCTTTCCTGCCGCGGCACTTGAACGGCAGTGCCTGTGAATGCGACCCCTACCCCGCATTTCGACCAGCAGCCAGAGCAGTACCCCGGCCTGCCCTTTCCTGGTGCGAGGCGTGAACGGCAGTGCGTATGAATGCGAGCCCTACCCCGCATTTCGACCAGCAGCCAGAGCAGTACCCCGGCCTGCCCTTTCCTGGTGCGGGGCGTGAACGGCAGTGCGTGTGAATGCGAGCCCTACCCCGCATTTCGCCCGGCAGCCAGAGCAGTACCCCGGCCTGCCCTTTCCTGGCGCGGCACTTGAACGGCAGTGCGTGTGAATGCGAGTCCTACCCCGCACGTCGACCAGCAGCCAGAGCAGTACCCCGGCCTGCCCTTTCCTGGTGCGAGGCGTGAACGGCAGTGCGTGTGAATGCGAGCCCTACCCCGCATTTCGCCCGGCAGCCAGAGCGATACCCCGGCCTGCCCTTTCCTGGTGCGGGGCGTGAACGGCAGTGCGTGTGAATGCGAGCCCTACCCCGCATTTCGCCCGGCAGCCAGAGCAGTACCCCGGCCTGCCCTTTCCTGGTGCGGGGCGTGAACGGCAGTGCGTGTGAATGCGAGCCCTACCCCGCACGTCGACCAGCAGCCAGAGCAGTACCCCGGCCTGCCCTTTCCTGATGCGGGGCGTGAACGGCAGTGCGTGTGAATGCGAGCCCTACCCCGCATTTCGCCCGGCAGCCAGAGCAGTACCCCGGCCTGCCCTTTCCTGGCGCGGCACTTGAACGGCAGTGCGTGTGAATGCGAGTCCTACCCCGCACGTCGACCAGCAGCCAGAGCAGTACCCCGGCCTGCCCTTTCCTGGTGCGAGGCGTGAACGGCAGTGCGTGTGAATGCGAGCCCTACCCCGCATTTCGCCCGGCAGCCAGAGCGATACCCCGGCCTGCCCTTTCCTGGTGCGGGGCGTGAACGGCAGTGCGTGTGAATGCGAGCCCTACCCCGCATTTCGCCCCGGCAGCCAGAGCAGTACCCCGGCCTGCCCTTTCCTGGTGCGGGGCGTGAACGGCAGTGCGTGTGAATGCGAGCCCTACCCCGCACGTCGACCAGCAGCCAGAGCGATACCCCGGCCTGCCCTTTCCTGATGCGGGGCGTGAACGGCAGTGCGTGTGAATGCGAGCCCTACCTTGCATTTCGCCCGGCAGCCAGAGCAGTACCCCGGCCTGCCCTTTCCTGGCACGGCACTTGAACGGCAGTGCGTGTGCATGCGAATCCCTACCCCGCATTTCGCCCGGCAGCCAGAGCAGTACCCCGGCCTGCCCTTTTCTGGTGCGGGGCGTGAACGGCAGTGCGTGTGAATGCGAGCCCTACCCCGCATTTCGCCCGGCAGCCAGAGCGATACCCCGGCCTGCCCTTTCCTGGTGCGGGGCGTGAACGGCAGTGCGTGTGAATGCGAGCCCTACCCCGCATTTCGCCCGGCAGCCAGAGCAGTACCCCGGCCTGCCCTTTCCTGGCGCGGCACTTGAACGGCAGTGCGTGTGAATGCGAGCCCTACCCCGCACGTCGACCAGCAGCCAGAGCAGTACCCCGGCCTGCCCTTTCCTGGTGCGAGGCGTGAACGGCAGTGCGTGTGAATGCGAGCCCTACCCCGCATTTCGCCCGGCAGCCAGAGCGATACCCCGGCCTGCCCTTTCCTGGTGCGGGGCGTGAACGGCAGTGCGTGTGAATGCGAGCCCTACCCCGCATTTCGGCCCGGCAGCCAGAGCAGTACCCCGGCCTGCCCTTTCCTGGTGCGGGGCGTGAACGGCAGTGCGTGTGAATGCGAGCCCTACCCCGCACGTCGACCAGCAGCCAGAGCGATACCCCGGCCTGCCCTTTCCTGATGCGGGGCGTGAACGGCAGTGCGTGTGAATGCGAGCCCTACCTTGCATTTCGCCCGGCAGCCAGAGCAGTACCCCGGCCTGCCCTTTCCTGGCGCGGCACTTGAACGGCAGTGCGTGTGAATGCGAGTCCTACCCCGCACGTCGACCAGCAGCCAGAGCAGTACCCCGGCCTGCCCTTTCCTGGTGCGAGGCGTGAACGGCAGTGCGTGTGAATGCGAGCCCTACCCCGCATTTCGCCCGGCAGCCAGAGCGATACCCCGGCCTGCCCTTTCCTGGTGCGGGGCGTGAACGGCAGTGCGTGTGAATGCGAGCCCTACCCCGCATTTCGCCCGGCAGCCAGAGCAGTACCCCGGCCTGCCCTTTCCTGGTGCGGGGCGTGAACGGCAGTGCGTGTGAATGCGAGCCCTACCCCGCACGTCGACCAGCAGCCAGAGCGATACCCCGGCCTGCCCTTTCCTGATGCGGGGCGTGAACGGCAGTGCGTGTGAATGCGAGCCCTACCTTGCATTTCGCCCGGCAGCCAGAGCAGTACCCCGGCCTGCCCTTTCCTGGCACGGCACTTGAACGGCAGTGCGTGTGCATGCGAATCCTACCCCGCATTTCGCCCGGCAGCCAGAGCAGTACCCCGGCCTGCCCTTTTCTGGTGCGGGGCGTGAACGGCAGTGCGTGTGAATGCGAGTCCTACCCCGCATTTCGCCCGGCAGCCAGAGCGATACCCCGGCCTACCCTTTCCTGGTGCGGGGCGTGAACGGCAGTGCGTGTGAATGCGAGCCCTACCCCGCATTTCGCCCGGCAGCCAGAGCGATACCCCGGCCTGCCCTTTCCTGGTGCGAGGCGTGAACGGCAGTGCGTGTGAATGCGAGCCCTACCCCGCATTTCGCCCGGCAGCCAGAGCGATACCCCGGCCTGCCCTTTCCTGGCGCGGCACTTGAACGGCAGTGCGTGTGAATGCGAGCCCTACCCCGCATTTCGCCCGGCAGCCAGAGCAGTACCCCGGCCTGCCCTTTCCTGGTGCGGGGCGTGAACGGCAGTGCGTGTGAATGCGAGCCGTACCCCGCATTTCGCCCGGCAGCCAGAGCGATACCCCGGCCTGCCCTTTCCTGGTGCGGGGCGTGAACGGCAGTGCGTGTGAATGCGAGCCCTACCCCGCATTTCGACCAGCAGCCAGAGCAGTACCCCGGCCTGCCCTTTCCTGGTGCGGGGCGTGAACGGCAGTGCGTGTGAATGCGAACCCTACCCCGCATTTCGCCCGGCAGCCAGAGCAGTACCCCGGCCTGCCGTTTCCTGGCGCGGCACTTGAACGGCAGTGCGTGTGAATGCGAGCCCTACCCCGCACGTCGACCAGCAGCCAGAGCAGTACCCCGGCCTGCCCTTTCCTGGTGCGGGGCGTGAACGGCAGTGCGTGTGAATGCGAGCCGTACCCCGCATTTCGCCCGGCAGCCAGAGCGATACCCCGGCCTGCCCTTTCCTGGTGCGAGGCGTGAACGGCAGTGCGTGTGAATGCGAGCCGTACCCCGCATTTCGCCCGGCAGCCAGAGCGATACCCCGGCCTGCCCTTTCCTGGTGCGGGGCATGAACGGCAGTGCGTGTGAATGCGAGCCCTACCCCGCATTTCGCCCGGCAGCCAGAGCAGTACCCCGGCCTGCCCTTTCCTGGTGCGGGGCGTGAACGGCAGTGCGTGTGAATGCGAGCCCTACCCCGCATTTCGCCCGGCAGCCAGAGCAGTACCCCGGCCTGCCGTTTCCTGGCGCGGCACTTGAACGGCAGTGCGTGTGAATGCGAGCCCTACCCCGCACGTCGACCAGCAGCCAGAGCGATACCCCGGCCTGCCCTTTCCTGGTGCGGGGCGTGAACGGCAGTGCGTGTGAATGCGAGCCGTACCCCGCATTTCGCCCGGCAGCCAGAGCGATACCCCGGCCTGCCCTTTCCTGGTGCGGGGCGTGAACGGCAGTGCGTGTGAATGCGAGCCCTACCCCGCATTTCGCCCGGCAGCCAGAGCGATACCCCGGCCTGCCCTTTCCTGGTGCGAGGCGTGAACGGCAGTGCGTGTGAATGCGAGCCGTACCCCGCATTTCGCCCGGCAGCCAGAGCGATACCCCGGCCTGCCCTTTCCTGGTGCGGGGCATGAACGGCAGTGCGTGTGAATGCGAGCCCTACCCCGAATGTCGCCCGGCAGCCAGAGCAGTACCCCGGCCTGCCCTTTCCTGGCGCGGCACTTGAACGGCAGTGCGTGTGCATGCGAGCCCTACCCCGCACGTCGACCAGCAGCCAGAGCCGTACCCCGGCCGTCCCTTTCCTGGTGCGGCACTTGAACGGCAGTGCGTGTGCATGCGAGCCCTACCCCGCATTTCGCCCGGCAGCCAGAGCAGTACCCCGGCCTGCCCTTTCCTGGCGCGGCACTTGAACGGCAGTGCGTGTGAATGCGAGCCCTACCCCGCATTTCGCCCGGCAGCCAGAGCAGTACCCCGGCCTGCCCTTTCCTGGCGCGGCACTTGAACGGCAGTGCGTGTGAATGCGAGCCCTACCCCGCATTTCGACCAGCAGCCAGAGCAGTACCCCGGCCTGCCCTTTCCTGGCGCGGCACTTGAACGGCAGTGCGTGTGAATGCGAGCCCTACCCCGCATTTCGCCCGGCAGCCAGAGCAGTACCCCGGCCTGCCCTTTTCTGGCGCGGCACTTGAACGGCAGTGCGTGTGCATGCGAGCCCTACCCCGCATTTCGCCTGGCAGCCAGAGCAGTACCCCGGCCTGCCCTTTCCTGGTGCGGGGCGTGAACGGCAGTGCGTGTGAATGCGAGCCCTACCCCGCATTTCGCCCGGCAGCCAGAGCAGTACCCCGGCCTGCCCTTTCCTGGTGCGGCACTTGAACGGCAGTGCGTATGAATGCGAGCCCTACCCCGCATTTCGACCAGCAGCCAGAGCCGTACCCCGGCCTACCCTTTCCTGGTGCGGGGCGTGAACGGCAGTGCGTGTGAATGCGAGCCCTACCCCGCATTTCGCCCGGCAGCCAGAGCAGTACCCCGGCCTGCCGTTTCCTGCCGCGGCACTTGAACGGCAGTGCGTGTGCATGCGAGCCCTACCCCGCATTTCGACCAGCAGCCAGAGCAGTACCCCGGCCTGCCCTTTGCTGGTGCGGGGCGTGAACGGCAGTGCGTGTGAATGCGAGCCGTACCCCGCATTTCGCCCGGCAGCCAGAGCAGTACCCCGGCCTGCCCTTTCCTGGTGCGGGGCGTGAACGGCAGTGCGTGTGAATGCGAGCCCTACCCCGCATTTCGCCCGGCAGCCAGAGCAGTACCCCGGCCTGCCCTTTCCTGGTGCGGGGCGTGAACGGCAGTGCGTATGAATGCGAGCCCTACCCCGCATTTCGACCAGCAGCCAGAGCCGTACCCCGGCCTACCCTTTCCTGGTGCGGGGCGTGAACGGCAGTGCGTGTGAATGCGAGCCCTACCCCGCATTTCGCCCGGCAGCCAGAGCAGTACCCCGGCCTGCCGTTTCCTGCCGCGGCACTTGAACGGCAGTGCGTGTGCATGCGAGCCCTACCCCGCATTTCGACCAGCAGCCAGAGCAGTACCCCGGCCTGCCCTTTCCTGGTGCGGGGCGTGAACGGCAGTGCGTGTGAATGCGAGCCGTACCCCGCATTTCGCCCGGCAGCCAGAGCAGTACCCCGGCCTGCCCTTTCCTGGCACGGGGCGTGAACGGCAGTGCGTGTGAATGCGAGCCCTACCTCGCATTTCGCCCGGCAGCCAGAGCAGTACCCCGGCCTGCCCTTTCCTGGCACGGCACTTGAACGGCAGTGCGTGTGAATGCGAGCCCTACCCCGCATTTCGACCAGCAGCCAGAGCGATACCCCGGCCTGCCCTTTCCTGGCACGGGGCGTGAACGGCAGTGCGTGTGCATGCGAATCCCACCCCGCATATCGCCCGGCAGCCAGAGCGATACCCCGGCCTGCCCTTTCCTGGTGCGGTACTTGAACGGCAGTGCGTGTGAATGCGAGCCCTACCTCGCATTTCGCCCGGCAGCCAGAGCGATACCCCGGCCTGCCCTTTCCTGGCACGGTACTTGAACGGCAGTGCGTGTGCATGCGAGCCCTACCCCGCATTTCGACCAGCAGCCAGAGCAGTACCCCGGCCTACCCTTTCCTGGTGCGGCACTTGAACGGCAGTGCGTGTGAATGCGAGCCCTACCCCGCATTTCGCTGGGCAGCCAGAGCAGTTCCCCGGCCTGCCCTTTTCTGGCGCGGCACTTGAACGGCAGTGCGTGTGAATGCGAGCCCTACCTCGCATTTCGCCCGGCAGCCAGAGCAGTACCCCGGCCTGCCCTTTCCTGGCACGGGGCGTGAACGGCAGTGCGTGTGAATGCGAGTGCTACCCCGCATTTCGCCCGGCAGCCAGAGCGATACCCCGGCCTGCCCTTTCCTGGCGCGGCACTTGAACGGCAGTGCGTGTGAATGCGAGCCCTACCCCGCATTTCGCCCGGCAGCCAGAGCAGTACCCCGGCCTGCCCTTTCCTGGCACGGGGCGTGAACGGCAGTGCGTGTGAATGCGAGCCCTACCCCGCATTTCGCCCGGCAGCCAGAGCAGTACCCCGGCCTGCCCTTTCCTGGTGCGGTACTTGAACGGCAGTGCGTGTGCATGCGAGCCCTACCCCGCATTTCGCCCGGCAGCCAGAGCAGTACCCCGGCCTGCCCTTTCCTGGCACGGGGCGTGAACGGCAGTGCGTGTGAATGCGAGCCCTACGCCGCATTTCGCCCGGCAGCCAGAGCGATACCCCGGCCTGCCCTTTCCTGGCGCGGCACTTGAACGGCAGTGCGTATGAATGCGAGCCCTACCCCGCATTTCGCCCGGCAGCCAGAGCAGTACCCCGGCCTGCCCTTTCCTGCCGCGGCACTTGAACGGCAGTGCCTGTGAATGCGACCCCTACCCCGCATTTCGACCAGCAGCCAGAGCAGTACCCCGGCCTGCCCTTTCCTGGCGCGGCACTTGAACGGCAGTGCGTGTGAATGCGAGCCCTACCCCGCACGTCGACCAGCAGCCAGAACAGTACCCCGGCCTGCCCTTTCCTGGTGCGAGGCGTGAACGGCAGTGCGTGTGAATGCGATTCCTACCCCGCATTTCGCCCGGCAGCCAGAGCAGTACCCCGGCCTGCCCTTTCCTGGTGCGAGGCGTGAACGGCAGTGCGTGTGAATGCGAGCCCTACCCCGCATTTCGCCCGGCAGCCAGAGCAGTACCCCGGCCTGCCCTTTCCTGGCACGGGGCGTGAACGGCAGTGCGTGTGAATGCGAGCCCTACCCCGCATTTCGCCCGGCAGCCAGAGCAGTACCCCGGCCTGCCCTTTCCTGGTGCGGCACTTGAACGGCAGTGCGTGTGCATGCGAGCCCTACCCCGCATTTCGCCCGGCAGCCAGAGCAGTACCCCGGCCTGCCCTTTCCTGGCACGGGGCGTGAACGGCAGTGCGTGTGAATGCGAGCCCTACGCCGCATTTCGCCCGGCAGCCAGAGCGATACCCCGGCCTGCCCTTTCCTGGCGCGGCACTTGAACGGCAGTGCGTATGAATGCGAGCCCTACCCCGCATTTCGCCCGGCAGCCAGAGCGTTCCCCCGGCCTGCCCTTTCCTGCCGCGGCACTTGAACGGCAGTGCCTGTGAATGCGACCCCTACCCCGCATTTCGACCAGCAGCCAGAGCAGTACCCCGGCCTGCCCTTTCCTGGCGCGGCACTTGAACGGCAGTGCGTGTGAATGCGAGCCCTACCCCGCACGTCGACCAGCAGCCAGAACAGTACCCCGGCCTGCCCTTTCCTGGTGCGAGGCGTGAACGGCAGTGCGTGTGAATGCGATTCCTACCCCGCATTTCGCCCGGCAGCCAGAGCAGTACCCCGGCCTGCCCTTTCCTGGCACGGCACTTGAACGTCAGTGCGTATGCATGCGAGTCCTACCCTGAATGTCGCCCGGCAGCCAGAGCGATACCCCGGCCTGCCCTTTCCTGGCGCGGCACTTGAACGGCAGTGCCTGTGAATGCGACCCCTACCCCGCATTTCGACCAGCAGCCAGAGCAGTACCCCGGCCTGCCCTTTCCTGGCGCGGCACTTGAACGGCAGTGCGTGTGAATGCGAGCCCTACCCCGCATTTCGCCCGGCAGCCAGAGCGTTCCCCCGGCCTGCCCTTTCCTGCCGCGGCACTTGAACGGCAGTGCGTGTGAATGCGACCCCTACCCCGCATTTCGACCAGCAGCCAGAGCAGTACCCCGGCCTGCCCTTTTCTGGCACGGCACTTGAACGTCAGTGCGTATGCATGCGAGTCCTACCCTGAATGTCGCCCGGCAGCCAGAGCAGTACCCCGGCCTGCCCTTTCCTGGCACGGCACTTGAACGGCAGTGCGTGTGAATGCGAGTCCTACCCCGCATTTCACCCGGCAGCCAGAGCAGTTCCCCGGCCTGCCCTTTTCTGGCGCGGCACTTGAACGGCAGTGCGTGTGAATGCGAGCCCTACCCCGCATTTCGCCCGGCAGCCAGAGCAGTACCCCGGCCTGCCCTTTCCTGGTGCGGTACTTGAACGGCAGTGCGTGTGCATGCGAGCCCTACCCCGCATTTCGACCAGCAGCCAGAGCAGTACCCCGGCCTACCCTTTCCTGGTGCGGGGCGTGAACGGCAGTGCGTGTGAATGCGAGCCCTACCTCGCATTTCGCCCGGCAGCCAGAGCAGTACCCCGGCCTGCCCTTTCCTGGCACGGGGCGTGAACGGCAGTGCGTGTGAATGCGAGCCCTACCCCGCATTTCGCCCGGCAGCCAGAGCGATACCCCGGCCTGCCCTTTCCTGGCGCGGCACTTGAACGGCAGTGCGTGTGAATGCGAGCCCTACCTCGCATTTCGCCCGGCAGCCAGAGCAGTACCCCGGCCTGCCCTTTCCTGGCACGGGGCGTGAACGGCAGTGCGTGTGAATGCGAGCCCTACCCCGCATTTCGCCCGGCAGCCAGAGCAGTACCCCGGCCTGCCCTTTCCTGGTGCGGTACTTGAACGGCAGTGCGTGTGCATGCGAGCCCTACCCCGCATTTCGACCAGCAGCCAAAGCGTTCCGCCGGCCGTCCCTTTCCTGGTGCGGGGCTTGAACGGCAGTGCATGTGCATGTGAGACCTAATCCCCCCGCTTTTCACCCAGCAGCCAAAGCGTTCCCCCGGCCGTCCCTTCCCTGGTGCGGGGCTTGAACGGCAGTGCATGTGCATGTGAGACCTACCCCGCTTTTCACCCAGCAGCCAAAGCGTTCCCCCGGCCGGCCCTTACCTGGTGCGGGGCTTGAACGGCAGTGCATGTGCATGTGAGACCTACCCCGCTTTTCACCCAGCAGCCAAAGCGTTCCCCCGGCCGCCCCTTACCTAGTGCGGGGCTCGAACGGCAGTGCATGTGCATGTGAGACCTAATCCCCCCGCTTTTCACCCAGCAGCCAAAGCGTTCCCCCAGTGCGTGTGAATGCGCATGTGAGACCTACCCCGCATTTCGCCCGGCAGCCAGAGCGTTCCCCCGGCCTGCCCTTTCCTGCCGCGGTACTTGAACGGCAGTGCGTGTGCATGCGAGCCCTACCCCGCATTTCGACCAGCAGCCAGAGCAGTACCCCGGCCTACCCTTTCCTGGTGCGGCACTTGAACGGCAGTGCGTGTGAATGCGAGCCCTACCCCGCATTTCGCTGGGCAGCCAGAGCAGTTCCCCGGCCTGCCCTTTTCTGGCGCGGCACTTGAACGGCAGTGCGTGTGAATGCGAGCCCTACCTCGCATTTCGCCCGGCAGCCAGAGCAGTACCCCGGCCTGCCCTTTCCTGGCACGGGGCGTGAACGGCAGTGCGTGTGAATGCGAGTGCTACCCCGCATTTCGCCCGGCAGCCAGAGCGATACCCCGGCCTGCCCTTTCCTGGCGCGGCACTTGAACGGCAGTGCGTGTGAATGCGAGCCCTACCCCGCATTTCGCCCGGCAGCCAGAGCAGTACCCCGGCCTGCCCTTTCCTGGCACGGCACTTGAACGGCAGTGCGTATGCATGCGAGTCCTACCCTGAATGTCGCCCGGCAGCCAGAGCGATACCCCGGCCTGCCCTTTCCTGGCGCGGCACTTGAACGGCAGTGCCTGTGAATGCGACCCCTACCCCGCATTTCGACCAGCAGCCAGAGCAGTACCCCGGCCTGCCCTTTCCTGGCGCGGCACTTGAACGGCAGTGCGTGTGAATGCGAGCCCTACCCCGCATTTCGCCCGGCAGCCAGAGCGTTCCCCCGGCCTGCCCTTTCCTGCCGCGGCACTTGAACGGCAGTGCCTGTGAATGCGACCCCTACCCCGCATTTCGACCAGCAGCCAGAGCAGTACCCCGGCCTGCCCTTTCCTGGCGCGGCACTTGAACGGCAGTGCGTGTGAATGCGAGCCCTACCCCGCATTTCGCCCGGCAGCCAGAGCAGTACCCCGGCCTGCCCTTTCCTGGCACGGCACTTGAACGGCAGTGCGTGTGAATGCGAGTCCTACCCCGCATTTCACCCGGCAGCCAGAGCAGTTCCCCGGCCTGCCCTTTTCTGGCGCGGCACTTGAACGGCAGTGCGTGTGAATGCGAGCCCTACCCCGCATTTCGCCCGGCAGCCAGAGCAGTACCCCGGCCTGCCCTTTCCTGGTGCGGTACTTGAACGGCAGTGCGTGTGCATGCGAGCCCTACCCCGCATTTCGACCAGCAGCCAAAGCGTTCCGCCGGCCGTCCCTTTCCTGGTGCGGGGCTTGAACGGCAGTGCATGTGCATGTGAGACCTAATCCCCCCGCTTTTCACCCAGCAGCCAAAGCGTTCCCCCGGCCGTCCCTTCCCTGGTGCGGGGCTTGAACGGCAGTGCATGTGCATGTGAGACCTACCCCGCTTTTCACCCAGCAGCCAAAGCGTTCCCCCGGCCGGCCCTTACCTGGTGCGGGGCTTGAACGGCAGTGCATGTGCATGTGAGACCTACCCCGCTTTTCACCCAGCAGCCAAAGCGTTCCCCCGGCCGCCCCTTACCTAGTGCGGGGCTCGAACGGCAGTGCATGTGCATGTGAGACCTAATCCCCCCGCTTTTCACCCAGCAGCCAAAGCGTTCCCCCAGTGCGTGTGAATGCGCATGTGAGACCTACCCCGCATTTCGCCCGGCAGCCAGAGCGTTCCCCCGGCCTGCCCTTTCCTGCCGCGGTACTTGAACGGCAGTGCGTGTGCATGCGAGCCCTACCCCGCATTTCGACCAGCAGCCAGAGCAGTACCCCGGCCTACCCTTTCCTGGTGCGGCACTTGAACGGCAGTGCGTGTGAATGCGAGCCCTACCCCGCATTTCGCTGGGCAGCCAGAGCAGTTCCCCGGCCTGCCCTTTTCTGGCGCGGCACTTGAACGGCAGTGCGTGTGAATGCGAGCCCTACCTCGCATTTCGCCCGGCAGCCAGAGCAGTACCCCGGCCTGCCCTTTCCTGGCACGGGGCGTGAACGGCAGTGCGTGTGAATGCGAGTGCTACCCCGCATTTCGCCCGGCAGCCAGAGCGATACCCCGGCCTGCCCTTTCCTGGCGCGGCACTTGAACGGCAGTGCGTGTGAATGCGAGCCCTACCCCGCATTTCGCCCGGCAGCCAGAGCAGTACCCCGGCCTGCCCTTTCCTGGCACGGCACTTGAACGGCAGTGCGTATGCATGCGAGTCCTACCCTGAATGTCGCCCGGCAGCCAGAGCGATACCCCGGCCTGCCCTTTCCTGGCGCGGCACTTGAACGGCAGTGCCTGTGAATGCGACCCCTACCCCGCATTTCGACCAGCAGCCAGAGCAGTACCCCGGCCTGCCCTTTCCTGGCGCGGCACTTGAACGGCAGTGCGTGTGAATGCGAGCCCTACCCCGCATTTCGCCCGGCAGCCAGAGCGTTCCCCCGGCCTGCCCTTTCCTGCCGCGGCACTTGAACGGCAGTGCCTGTGAATGCGACCCCTACCCCGCATTTCGACCAGCAGCCAGAGCAGTACCCCGGCCTGCCCTTTCCTGGCGCGGCACTTGAACGGCAGTGCGTGTGAATGCGAGCCCTACCCCGCATTTCGCCCGGCAGCCAGAGCAGTACCCCGGCCTGCCCTTTCCTGGCACGGCACTTGAACGGCAGTGCGTGTGAATGCGAGTCCTACCCCGCATTTCACCCGGCAGCCAGAGCAGTTCCCCGGCCTGCCCTTTTCTGGCGCGGCACTTGAACGGCAGTGCGTGTGAATGCGAGCCCTACCCCGCATTTCGCCCGGCAGCCAGAGCAGTACCCCGGCCTGCCCTTTCCTGGTGCGGTACTTGAACGGCAGTGCGTGTGCATGCGAGCCCTACCCCGCATTTCGACCAGCAGCCAGAGCAGTACCCCGGCCTACCCTTTCCTGGTGCGGGGCGTGAACGGCAGTGCGTGTGAATGCGAGCCCTACCTCGCATTTCGCCCGGCAGCCAGAGCAGTACCCCGGCCTGCCCTTTCCTGGCACGGGGCGTGAACGGCAGTGCGTGTGAATGCGAGCCCTACCCCGCATTTCGCCCGGCAGCCAGAGCGATACCCCGGCCTGCCCTTTCCTGGCGCGGCACTTGAACGGCAGTGCGTGTGAATGCGAGCCCTATCTCGCATTTCGCCCGGCAGCCAGAGCAGTACCCCGGCCTGCCCTTTCCTGGCACGGGGCGTGAACGGCAGTGCGTGTGAATGCGAGCCCTACCCCGCATTTCGCCCGGCAGCCAGAGCAGTACCCCGGCCTGCCCTTTCCTGGTGCGGTACTTGAACGGCAGTGCGTGTGCATGCGAGCCCTACCCCGCATTTCGACCAGCAGCCAAAGCGTTCCGCCGGCCGTCCCTTTCCTGGTGCGGGGCTTGAACGGCAGTGCATGTGCATGTGAGACCTAATCCCCCCGCTTTTCACCCAGCAGCCAAAGCGTTCCCCCGGCCGTCCCTTCCCTGGTGCGGGGCTTGAACGGCAGTGCATGTGCATGTGAGACCTACCCCGCTTTTCACCCAGCAGCCAAAGCGTTCCCCCGGCCGGCCCTTACCTGGTGCGGGGCTTGAACGGCAGTGCATGTGCATGTGAGACCTACCCCGCTTTTCACCCAGCAGCCAAAGCGTTCCCCCGGCCGCCCCTTACCTAGTGCGGGGCTCGAACGGCAGTGCATGTGCATGTGAGACCTAATCCCCCCGCTTTTCACCCAGCAGCCAAAGCGTTCCCCCAGTGCGTGTGAATGCGCATGTGAGACCTACCCCGCATTTCGCCCGGCAGCCAGAGCGTTCCCCCGGCCTGCCCTTTCCTGGCGCGGCACTTGAACGGCAGTGCGTGTGAATGCGCATGTGAGACCTACCCCGCATTTCGCCCGGCAGCCAGAGCGTTCCCCCCGCCTGCCCTTCCCTGGCGTGGGTCACGAGGGGCACTGCGTGTGTGCATGTGAGCCCTACCCCGCATTTTGCCCGGAAGCCAAAGCAATCACCCGGCTTTCCCTTTCCTGGCGTGGGGCACGAGGGGCACTGCGTGTGTGCATGTGAGCCCTACCCCGCATTTCGCCCGGAAGCCAAAGCCCTTTCTTCCCCGGCGCAATGTGTGAGGGGCACTGCGTGTGTGCATGTGAGCCCTACCCCGCATTTCCCCTGGAAGCCAAAGCGATTCCCCGGCTTTCCCTTCCCTGGCGTGGGGCACGAGGGGCACTGCGTGTGTGCATGTGAGCCCTACCCCGCATTTCGCCCGGAAGCCAAAGCCCTCCCTTCCCTGGCGCAATGCGTGAGGGGCACTGCGTGTGTGCATGTGAGCCCTACCCCGCAGTTCGCCCGGCAGCCAAAGCGATTCCCCGGCCTTCCCTTACCTGGCGTGGGTCACGAGGGGCACTGCGTGTGTGCATGTGAGCCCTACCCCGCATTTCGCCCGGAAGCCAAAGCGATCCCCCGGCTTTCCCTTTCCTGGCGTGGGTCACGAGGGGAACTGCGTGTGTGCATGTGAGCCCTACCCCGCATTTCGCCCGGAAGCCAAAGCCCTTTCTTTCCTGGCGCAATGCGTGAGGGGCACTGCGTGTGTGCATGTGAGCCCTACCCCGCATTTCGCCCGGAAGCCAAAGCAATCCCCCGGCTCTCACTTACCTGGCGTGGAGCATGAGGGGCGCTGCGTGTGTGCATGTGAGCCCTACCCCGCTTTTCCCCCGGAAGCCAAATCGTTCCCCTGCCCTTCCCTTTCCTGGCGTGGGGCATGAGGGGCGCTGCGTGTGTGCATGTGAGCCCTACCCCGCATTTCGCCCGGCACCCGATGCGTTCCCCTGGCCTTCTTTTATCTGGCGCAATGCGTGTGGGGAACTGCGTGTGTGCATGTGAGCCCTACCCCGCATTTCGCCCGGAAGCCAAAGCGTTCTCCTGACCTTCCCTTCCCTGGCGTGGGTCACGAGGGGCACTGCGTGTGTGCATGTTAGCCCTACCCCGCATTTCGCCCGGAAGCCAAAGCCCTCCCTTTCCTGGTGCAATGCGTGAGGGGCGCTGCGTGTGTGCATGTGAGCCCTACCCCGCAGTTCGCCCGGCAGCCAAAGCGTTCTCCTGACCTTCCCTTCGCTGGCGTGGGTCACGAGGGGAACTGCGTGTGTGCATGTGAGCCCTACCCCGCATTTCGCCCGGAAGCCAAAGCGATTCCCCGACTTTCCCTTCCCTGGCTTGGGGCACGAGGGGCACTGCGTGTGTGCATGTGAGCCCTACCCCGCATTTCGCCCGGAAGCCAAAGCCCTTTCTTTCCTGGCGCAATGCGTGAGGGGCACTGCGTGTGTGCATGTGAGCCCTACCCCGCATTTCGCCCGGAAGCCAAAGCGTTTTCCTGACCTTCCCTTCGCTGGCGTGGGTCACGAGGGGAACTGCGTGTGTGCATGTGAGCCCTACCCCGCATTTCGCCCGGAAGCCAAAGCCCTCCCTTTCCTGGCGCAATGCGTGAGGGGCACTGCGTGTGTGCATGTGAGCCCTACCCCGCATTTCGCCCGGCAGCCAAAGAGATCCCCCGGCTTTAACTTCCCTGGCGTGGGGCACGAGGGGCACTGCGTGTGTGCATGTGAGCCCTACCCCGCATTTCGCCCGGCAGCCAAAGCGTTCTCCTGGCATTCCCTTCCCTGGCGTGGGTCAAGAGGGGCACTGCGTGTGTGCATGTGAGCCCTACCCCGCATTTCGCCCGGAAGCCAAAGCCCTTTCTTTCCTGGCGCAATGCGTGTGGGGCACTGCGTGTGTGCATGTGAGCCCTACCCCGCATTTCGATCGGAAGCCAAAGCAATCCCTCGGCTCTCACTTACCTGGCGTGGGGCATGATGGACACTGCGTGTGTGCATGTGAGCCCTACCCCGCATTTCGCCCGGAAGCCAAAGCCCTCCCTTTCCTGGCGCAATGCGTGAGGGGCACTGCGTGTGTGCATGTGAGCCCTACCCCGCATTTCCCCCGGCAGCCAAAGCGTTCTCCTGGCCTTCCCTTCCCTGGCGTGGGTCACGAGGGGCACTGCGTGTGTGCATGTGAGCCCTACCCCGCATTTCGCCCGGCAGCCAAAGCGTTCTCCTGGCCTTCCCTTCCCTGGCGTGGGTCACGAGGGGCACTGCGTGTGTGCATGTGAGCCCTACCCCGCATTTCGCCCGGAAGCCAAAGCGATTCCCCGGCTTTCCCTTCCCTGGCGTGGGGCACGAGGGGCACTGCGTGTGTGCATGTGAGCCCTACCCCGCATTTCGCCCGGAAGCCAAAGCCCTTTCTTTCCTGGCGCAATGCGTGAGGGGCACTGCGTGTGTGCATGTGAGCCCTACCCCGCATTTCGCCCGGCAGCCAAAGCGTTCTCCTGACCTTCCCTTCGCTGGCGTGGGTCACGAGGGGAACTGCGTGTGTGCATGTGAGCCCTACCCCGCATTTCGCCCGGAAGCCAAAGCCCTCCCTTTCCTGGCGCAATGCGTGAGGGGCACTGCGTGTGTGCATGTGAGCCCTACCCCGCATTTCGCCTGGAAGCCAAAGCGATCCCCCGGCTTTAACTTCCCTGGCGTGGGGCACGAGGGGCACTGCGTGTGTGCATGTGAGCCCTACCCCGCATTTCGCCCGGAAGCCAATGCGCTCTCCTGACCTTCCCTTCGCTGGCGTGGGGCATGATGGACACTGCGTGTGTGCATGTGAGCCCTACCCCGCATTTCGCCCGGAAGCCAAAGCCCTCCCTTTCCTGGCGCAATGCGTGAGGGGCACTGCGTGTGTGCATGTGAGCCCTACCCCGCATTTCGCCCGGCAGCCAAAGCGTTCTCCTGGCCTTCCCTTCCCTGGCGTGGGTCACGAGGGGCACTGCGTGTGTGCATGTGAGCCCTACCCCGCATTTCGCCCGGCAGCCAAAGCGTTCTCCTGGCATTCCCTTCCCTGGCGTGGGTCACGAGGGGCACTGCGTGTGTGCATGTGAGCCCTACCCCGCATTTCGCCCGGAAGCCAAAGCCCTTTCTTTCCTGGCGCAATGCGTGTGGGGCACTGCGTGTGTGCATGTTAGACCTACCCCGCATTTCCCCCGGCAGCCAAAGCGTTCTCCTGGCCTTCCCTTCCCTGGCGTGGGTCACGAGGGGCACTGCGTGTGTGCATGTGAGCCCTACCCCGCATTTCGCCCGGCAGCCAAAGCGTTTCCCTGGCCTTCCCTTCCCTGGCGTGGGGCATGATGGACACTGCGTGTGTGCATGTGAGCCCTACCCCGCGTTTCGCCCGGAAGCCAAAGCGATTCCCCGGCTTTCCCTTCCCTGGCGTGGGGCACGAGGGGCACTGCGTGTGTGCATGTGAGCCCTACCCCGCATTTCGCCCGGAAGCCAAAGCCCTTTCTTTCCTGGCGCAATGCGTGAGGGGCACTGCGTGTGTGCATGTGAGCCCTACCCCGCATTTCGCCCGGCAGCCAAAGCGTTCTCCTGACCTTCCCTTCGCTGGCGTGGGTCACGAGGGGAACTGCGTGTGTGCATGTGAGCCCTACCCCGCATTTCGCCCGGAAGCCAAAGCCCTCCCTTTCCTGGCGCAATGCGTGAGGGGCACTGCGTGTGTGCATGTGAGCCCTACCCCGCATTTCGCCCGGAAGCCAAAGCGATCCCCCGGCTTTAACTTCCCTGGCGTGGGGCACGAGGGGCATTGCGTGTGTGCATGTGAGCCCTACCCCGCATTTCGCCCGGAAGCCAATTCGCTCTCCTGACCTTCCCTTCGCTGGCGTGGGGCATGATGGACACTGCGTGTGTGCATGTGAGCCCTACCCCGCATTTCGCCCGGAAGCCAAAGCCCTCCCTTTCCTGGCGCAATGCGTGAGGGGCACTGCGTGTGTGCATGTGAGCCCTACCCCGCATTTCCCCCGGCAGCCAAAGCGTTCTCCTGGCCTTCCCTTCCCTGGCGTGGGTCACGAGGGGCACTGCGTGTGTGCATGTGAGCCCTACCCCGCATTTCGCCCGGCAGCCAAAGCGTTCTCCTGACCTTCCCTTCGCTGGCGTGGGTCACGAGGGGAACTGCGTGTGTGCATGTGAGCCCTACCCCGCATTTCGCCCGGAAGCCAAAGCCCTCCCTTTCCTGGCGCAATGCGTGAGGGGCACTGCGTGTGTGCATGTGAGCCCTACCCCGCATTTCGCCCGGAAGCCAAAGCGATCCCCCGGCTTTAACTTCCCTGGCGTGGGGCACGAGGGGCATTGCGTGTGTGCATGTGAGCCCTACCCCGCATTTCGCCCGGAAGCCAATTCGCTCTCCTGACCTTCCCTTCGCTGGCGTGGGGCATGATGGACACTGCGTGTGTGCATGTGAGCCCTACCCCGCATTTCGCCCGGAAGCCAAAGCCCTCCCTTTCCTGGCGCAATGCGTGAGGGGCACTGCGTGTGTGCATGTGAGCCCTACCCCGCATTTCCCCCGGCAGCCAAAGCGTTCTCCTGGCCTTCCCTTCCCTGGCGTGGGTCACGAGGGGCACTGCGTGTGTGCATGTGAGCCCTACCCCGCATTTCGCCCGGCAGCCAAAGCGTTCTCCTGACCTTCCCTTCGCTGGCGTGGGTCACGAGGGGAACTGCGTGTGTGCATGTGAGCCCTACCCCGCATTTCGCCCGGAAGCCAAAGCCCTCCCTTTCCTGGCGCAATGCGTGAGGGGCACTGCGTGTGTGCATGTGAGCCCTACCCCGCATTTCGCCCGGCAGCCAAAGCGATCCCCCGGCTTTAACTTCCCTGGCGTGGGGCACGAGGGGCACTGCGTGTGTGCATGTGAGCCCTACCCCGCATTTCGCCCGGCAGCCAAAGCGTTCTCCTGGCCTTCCCTTCCCTGGCGTGGGTCAAGAGGGGCACTGCGTGTGTGCATGTGAGCCCTACCCCCGCATTTCGCCCGGAAGCCAAAGCCCTTTCTTTCCTGGCGCAATGCGTGAGGGCACTGCGTGTGTGCATGTGAGCCCTACCCCGCATTTCGATCGGAAGCCAAAGCAATCCCTCGGCTCTCACTTACCTGGCGTGGGGCATGATGGACACTGCGTGTGTGCATGTGAGCCCTACCCCGCATTTCCCCCGGCAGCCAAAGCGTTCTCCTGGCCTTCCCTTCCCTGGCGTGGGTCACGAGGGGCACTGCGTGTGTGCATGTGAGCCCTACCCCGCATTTCGCCCGGAAGCCAAAGCGTTCTCCTGACCTTCCCTTCGCTGGCGTGGGTCACGAGGGGAACTGCGTGTGTGCATGTGAGCCCTACCCCGCATTTCGCCCGGAAGCCAAAGCCCTCCCTTTCCTGGCGCAATGCGTGAGGGGCACTGCGTGTGTGCATGTGAGCCCTACCCCGCATTTCGCCCGGCAGCCAAAGCGATCCCCCGGCTTTAACTTCCCTGGCGTGGGGCACGAGGGGCACTGCGTGTGTGCATGTGAGCCCTACCCCGCATTTCGCCCGGCAGCCAAAGCGTTCTCCTGGCCTTCCCTTCCCTGGCGTGGGTCAAGAGGGGCACTGCGTGTGTGCATGTGAGCCCTACCCCGCATTTCGCCCGGAAGCCAAAGCCCTTTCTTTCCTGGCGCAATGCGTGAGGGCACTGCGTGTGTGCATGTGAGCCCTACCCCGCATTTCGATCGGAAGCCAAAGCAATCCCTCGGCTCTCACTTACCTGGCGTGGGGCATGATGGACACTGCGTGTGTGCATGTGAGCCCTACCCCGCATTTCCCCCGGCAGCCAAAGCGTTCTCCTGGCCTTCCCTTCCCTGGCGTGGGTCACGAGGGGCACTGCGTGTGTGCATGTGAGCCCTACCCCGCATTTCGCCCGGAAGCCAAAGCGTTCTCCTGACCTTCCCTTCGCTGGCGTGGGTCACGAGGGGAACTGCGTGTGTGCATGTGAGCCCTACCCCGCATTTCGCCCGGAAGCCAAAGCCCTCCCTTTCCTGGCGCAATGCGTGAGGGGCACTGCGTGTGTGCATGTGAGCCCTACCCCGCATTTCGCCCGGCAGCCAAAGCGATCCCCCGGCTTTAACTTCCCTGGCGTGGGGCACGAGGGGCACTGCGTGTGTGCATGTGAGCCCTACCCCGCATTTCGCCCGGCAGCCAAAGCGTTCTCCTGGCCTTCCCTTCCCTGGCGTGGGTCAAGAGGGGCACTGCGTGTGTGCATGTGAGCCCTACCCCGCATTTCGCCCGGAAGCCAAAGCCCTTTCTTTCCTGGCGCAATGCGTGAGGGCACTGCGTGTGTGCATGTGAGCCCTACCCCGCATTTCGATCGGAAGCCAAAGCAATCCCTCGGCTCTCACTTACCTGGCGTGGGGCATGATGGACACTGCGTGTGTGCATGTGAGCCCTACCCCGCATTTCCCCCGGCAGCCAAAGCGTTCTCCTGGCCTTCCCTTCCCTGGCGTGGGTCACGAGGGGCACTGCGTGTGTGCATGTGAGCCCTACCCCGCATTTCGCCCGGAAGCCAAAGCCCTTTCTTTCCTGGCGCAATGCGTGAGGGCACTGCGTGTGTGCATGTGAGCCCTACCCCGCATTTCGATCGGAAGCCAAAGCAATCCCTCGGCTCTCACTTACCTGGCGTGGGGCATGATGGACACTGCGTGTGTGCATGTGAGCCCTACCCCGCATTTCCCCCGGCAGCCAAAGCGTTCTCCTGGCCTTCCCTTCCCTGGCGTGGGTCACGAGGGGCACTGCGTGTGTGCATGTGAGCCCTACCCCGCATTTCGCCCGGAAGCCAAAGCGTTCTCCTGACCTTCCCTTCGCTGGCGTGGGTCACGAGGGGAACTGCGTGTGTGCATGTGAGCCCTACCCCGCATTTCGCCCGGAAGCCAAAGCCCTCCCTTTCCTGGCGCAATGCGTGAGGGGCACTGCGTGTGTGCATGTGAGCCCTACCCCGCATTTCGCCCGGCAGCCAAAGCGATCCCCCGGCTTTAACTTCCCTGGCGTGGGGCACGAGGGGCACTGCGTGTGTGCATGTGAGCCCTACCCCGCATTTCGCCCGGCAGCCAAAGCGTTCTCCTGGCCTTCCCTTCCCTGGCGTGGGTCAAGAGGGGCACTGCGTGTGTGCATGTGAGCCCTACCCCGCATTTCGCCCGGAAGCCAAAGCCCTTTCTTTCCTGGCGCAATGCGTGAGGGCACTGCGTGTGTGCATGTGAGCCCTACCCCGCATTTCGATCGGAAGCCAAAGCAATCCCTCGGCTCTCACTTACCTGGCGTGGGGCATGATGGACACTGCGTGTGTGCATGTGAGCCCTACCCCGCATTTCGCCCGGAAGCCAAAGCCCTCCATTTCTTGGCGCAATGCGTGAGGGGCACTGCGTGTGTGCATGTTAGACCTACCCCGCATTTCCCCCGGCAGCCAAAGCGTTCTCCTGGCCTTCCCTTCCCTGGCGTGGGTCACGAGGGGCACTGCGTGTGTGCATGTGAGCCCTACCCCGCATTTCGCCCGGAAGCCAAAGCGATTCCCCGGCTTTCCCTTCCCTGGCGTGGGTCACGAGGGGCACTGCGTGTGTGCATGTGAGCCCTACCCCGCTTTTCTTCCGGAAGCCAAAGCCCTCCCTTTCCTGGCGCAATGCGTGAGGGGCACTGCGTGTGTGCATGTGAGCCCTACCCCGCATTTCGCCCGGAAGCCAATGCGCTCTCCTGACCTTCCCTTCGCTGGCGTGGGGCATGATGGACACTGCGTGTGTGCATGTGAGCCCTACCCCGCATTTCGCCCGGAAGCCAAAGCCCTCCCTTTCCTGGCGCAATGCGTGAGGGGCACTGCGTGTGTGCATGTGAGCCCTACCCCGCATTTCCCCCGGCAGCCAAAGCGTTCTCCTGACCTTCCCTTCGCTGTCGTGGGTCACGAGGGGCACTGCGTGTGTGCATGTGAGCCCTACCCCGCATTTCGCCCGGAAGCCAAAGCCCTCCCTTTCCTGGCGCAATGCGTGAGGGGCACTGCGTGTGTGCATGTGAGCCCTACCCCGCATTTCGCCCGGCAGCCAAAGCGATCCCCCGGCTTTAACTTCCCTGGCGTGGGGCACGAGGGGCACTGCGTGTGTGCATGTGAGCCCTACCCCGCATTTCGCCCGGCAGCCAAAGCGTTCTCCTGGCCTTCCCTTCCCTGGCGTGGGTCAAGAGGGGCACTGCGTGTGTGCATGTGAGCCCTACCCCGCATTTCGCCCGGAAGCCAAAGCCCTTTCTTTCCTGGCGCAATGCGTGAGGGCACTGCGTGTGTGCATGTGAGCCCTACCCCGCATTTCGATCGGAAGCCAAAGCAATCCCTCGGCTCTCACTTACCTGGCGTGGGGCATGAAGGACACTGCGTGTGTGCATGTGAGCCCTACCCCGCATTTCCCCCGGCAGCCAAAGCGTTCTCCTGGCCTTCCCTTCCCTGGCGTGGGTCACGAGGGGCACTGCGTGTGTGCATGTGAGCCCTACCCCGCATTTCGCCCGGAAGCCAAAGCGTTCTCCTGACCTTCCCTTCGCTGGCGTGGGTCACGAGGGGAACTGCGTGTGTGCATGTGAGCCCTACCCCGCATTTCGCCCGGAAGCCAAAGCCCTCCCTTTCCTAGCGCAATGCGTGAGGGGCACTGCGTGTGTGCATGTGAGCCCTACCCCGCATTTCGCCCGGCAGCCAAAGCGATCCCCCGGCTTTAACTTCCCTGGCGTGGGGCACGAGGGGCACTGCGTGTGTGCATGTGAGCCCTACCCCGCATTTCGCCCGGCGGCCAAAGCGTTCTCCTGGCATTCCCTTCCCTGGCGTGGGTCACGAGGGGCACTGCGTGTGTGCATGTGAGCCCTACCCCGCATTTCGCCCGGAAGCCAAAGCCCTTTCTTTCCTGGCGCAATGCGTGAGGGCACTGCGTGTGTGCATGTGAGCCCTACCCCGCATTTCGATCGGAAGCCAAAGCAATCCCTCGGCTCTCACTTACCTGGCGTGGGGCATGATGGACACTGCGTGTGTGCATGTGAGCCCTACCCCGCATTTCGCCCGGAAGCCAAAGCCCTCCATTTCTTGGCGCAATGCGTGAGGGGCACTGCGTGTGTGCATGTTAGACCTACCCCGCATTTCCCCCGGCAGCCAAAGCGTTCTCCTGGCCTTCCCTTCCCTGGCGTGGGTCACGAGGGGCACTGCGTGTGTGCATGTGAGCCCTACCCCGCATTTCGCCCGGAAGCCAAAGCCCTTTCTTTCCTGGCGCAATGCGTGAGGGCACTGCGTGTGTGCATGTGAGCCCTACCCCGCATTTCGATCGGAAGCCAAAGCAATCCCTCGGCTCTCACTTACCTGGCGTGGGGCATGATGGACACTGCGTGTGTGCATGTGAGCCCTACCCCGCATTTCGCCCGGAAGCCAAAGCGTTCTCCTGGCATTGCCTTCCCTGGCGTGGGTCACGAGGGGCACTGCGTGTGTGCATGTGAGCCCTACCCCGCATTTCGCCCGGAAGCCAAAGCCCTTTCTTTCCTGGCGCAATGCGTGTGGGGCACTGCGTGTGTGCATGTGAGCCCTACCCCGCATTTCGATCGGAAGCCAAAGCAATCCCTCGGCTCTCACTTACCTGGCGTGGGGCATGATGGACAATGCGTGTGTGCATGTGAGCCCTACCCCGCATTTCGCCCGGAAGCCAAAGCCCTCCCTTTCCTGGCGCAATGCGTGAGGGGCACTGCGTGTGTGCATGTGAGCCCTACCCCGCATTTCCCCCGGCAGCCAAAGCGTTCTCCTGACCTTCCCTTCGCTGGCGTGGGTCACGAGGGGAACTGCGTGTGTGCATGTGAGCCCTACCCCGCATTTCGCCCGGAAGCCAAAGCCCTCCCTTTCCTGGCGCAATGCGTGAGGGGCACTGCGTGTGTGCATGTGAGCCCTACCCCGCATTTCGCCCGGCAGCCAAAGCGATCCCCCGGCTTTAACTTCCCTGGCGTGGAGCACGAGGGGCACTGCGTGTGTGCATGTGAGCCCTACCCCCGCATTTCGCCCGGAAGCCAATGCGCTCTCCTGACCCTTCCTTCGCTGGCGTGGGTCACGAGGGGAACTGCGTGTGTGCATGTGAGCCCTACCCCGCATTTCGCCCGGAAGCCAAAGCCCTTTCTTTCCTGGCGCAATGCGTGAGGGGCACTGCGTGTGTGCATGTGAGCCCTACCCCGCATTTCGCCCGGCAGCCAAAGCGTTCTCCTGGCCTTCCCTTCCCTGGCGTGGGTCACGAGGGGCACTGCGTGTGTGCATGTGAGCCCTACCCCGCATTTCGCCCGGAAGCCAAAGCCCTCCATTTCTTGGCGCAATGCGTGAGGGGCACTGCGTGTGTGCATGTTAGACCTACCCCGCATTTCCCCCGGCAGCCAAAGCGTTCTCCTGGCCTTCCCTTCCCTGGCGTGGGTCACGAGGGGCACTGCGTGTGTGCATGTGAGCCCTACCCCGCATTTCGCCCGGAAGCCAAAGCGATTCCCCGGCTTTCCCTTCCCTGGCGTGGGTCACGAGGGGCACTGCGTGTGTGCATGTGAGCCCTACCCCGCTTTTCTTCCGGAAGCCAAAGCCCTCCCTTTCCTGGCGCAATGCGTGAGGGGCACTGCGTGTGTGCATGTGAGCCCTACCCCGCATTTCGCCCGGAAGCCAATGCGCTCTCCTGACCTTCCCTTCGCTGGCGTGGGGCATGATGGACACTGCGTGTGTGCATGTGAGCCCTACCCCGCATTTCGCCCGGAAGCCAAAGCCCTCCCTTTCCTGGCGCAATGCGTGAGGGGCACTGCGTGTGTGCATGTGAGCCCTACCCCGCATTTCCCCCGGCAGCCAAAGCGTTCTCCTGGCCTTCCCTTCCCTGGCGTGGGTCACGAGGGGCACTGCGTGTGTGCATGTGAGCCCTACCCCGCATTTCGCCCGGCAGCCAAAGCGTTCTCCTGACCTTCCCTTCGCTGTCGTGGGTCACGAGGGGCACTGCGTGTGTGCATGTGAGCCCTACCCCGCATTTCGCCCGGAAGCCAAAGCCCTCCCTTTCCTGGCGCAATGCGTGAGGGGCACTGCGTGTGTGCATGTGAGCCCTACCCTGCATTTCGCCCGGCAGCCAAAGCGATCCCCCGGCTTTAACTTCCCTGGCGTGGGGCACGAGGGGCACTGCGTGTGTGCATGTGAGCCCTACCCCGCATTTCGCCCGGCAGCCAAAGCGTTCTCCTGGCCTTCCCTTCCCTGGCGTGGGTCAAGAGGGGCACTGCGTGTGTGCATGTGAGCCCTACCCCGCATTTCGCCCGGAAGCCAAAGCCCTTTCTTTCCTGGCGCAATGCGTGAGGGCACTGCGTGTGATCATGTGAGCCCTACCCCGCATTTCGATCGGAAGCCAAAGCAATCCCTCGGCTCTCACTTACCTGGCGTGGGGCATGAAGGACACTGCGTGTGTGCATGTGAGCCCTACCCCGCATTTCCCCCGGCAGCCAAAGCGTTCTCCTGGCCTTCCCTTCCCTGGCGTGGGTCACGAGGGGCACTGCGTGTGTGCATGTGAGCCCTACCCCGCATTTCGCCCGGAAGCCAAAGCGTTCTCCTGACCTTCCCTTCGCTGGCGTGGGTCACGAGGGGAACTGCGTGTGTGCATGTGAGCCCTACCCCGCATTTCGCCCGGAAGCCAAAGCCCTCCCTTTCCTAGCGCAATGCGTGAGGGGCACTGCGTGTGTGCATGTGAGCCCTACCCCGCATTTCGCCCGGCAGCCAAAGCGATCCCCCGGCTTTAACTTCCCTGGCGTGGGGCACGAGGGGCACTGCGTGTGTGCATGTGAGCCCTACCCCGCATTTCGCCCGGCGGCCAAAGCGTTCTCCTGGCATTCCCTTCCCTGGCGTGGGTCACGAGGGGCACTGCGTGTGTGCATGTGAGCCCTACCCCGCATTTCGCCCGGAAGCCAAAGCCCTTTCTTTCCTGGCGCAATGCGTGAGGGCACTGCGTGTGTGCATGTGAGCCCTACCCCGCATTTCGATCGGAAGCCAAAGCAATCCCTCGGCTCTCACTTACCTGGCGTGGGGCATGATGGACACTGCGTGTGTGCATGTGAGCCCTACCCCGCATTTCGCCCGGAAGCCAAAGCCCTCCATTTCTTGGCGCAATGCGTGAGGGGCACTGCGTGTGTGCATGTTAGACCTACCCCGCATTTCCCCCGGCAGCCAAAGCGTTCTCCTGGCCTTCCCTTCCCTGGCGTGGGTCACGAGGGGCACTGCGTGTGTGCATGTGAGCCCTACCCCGCATTTCGCCCGGAAGCCAAAGCGATTCCCCGGCTTTCCCTTCCCTGGCGTGGGTCACGAGGGGCACTGCGTGTGTGCATGTGAGCCCTACCCCGCTTTTCGATCGGAAGCCAAAGCCCTCCCTTTCCTGGCGCAATGCGTGAGGGGCACTGCGTGTGTGCATGTGAGCCCTACCCCGCATTTCGCCCGGAAGCCAAAGCGTTCTCCTGACCTTCCCTTCGCTGGCGTGGGTCACGAGGGGCACTGCGTGTGTGCATGTGAGCCCTACCCCGCATTTCGCCCGGAAGCCAAAGCCCTCCCTTTCCTGGCGCAATGCGTGAGGGGCACTGCGTGTGTGCATGTGAGCCCTACCCCGCATTTCGCCCGGCAGCCAAAGCGTTCTCCTGGCCTTCCCTTCCCTGGCGTGGGTCACGAGGGGCACTGCGTGTGTGCATGTGAGCCCTACCCCGCATTTCGCCCGGAAGCCAAAGCCCTTTCTTTCCTGGCGCAATGCGTGAGGGCACTGCGTGTGTGCATGTGAGCCCTACCCCGCATTTCGATCGGAAGCCAAAGCAATCCCTCGGCTCTCACTTACCTGGCGTGGGGCATGATGGACACTGCGTGTGTGCATGTGAGCCCTACCCCGCATTTCGCCCGGAAGCCAAAGCGTTCTCCTGGCATTGCCTTCCCTGGCGTGGGTCACGAGGGGCACTGCGTGTGTGCATGTGAGCCCTACCCCGCATTTCGCCCGGAAGCCAAAGCCCTTTCTTTCCTGGCGCAATGCGTGTGGGGCACTGCGTGTGTGCATGTGAGCCCTACCCCGCATTTCGATCGGAAGCCAAAGCAATCCCTCGGCTCTCACTTACCTGGCGTGGGGCATGATGGACAATGCGTGTGTGCATGTGAGCCCTACCCCGCATTTCGCCCGGAAGCCAAAGCCCTCCCTTTCCTGGCGCAATGCGTGAGGGGCACTGCGTGTGTGCATGTGAGCCCTACCCCGCATTTCCCCCGGCAGCCAAAGCGTTCTCCTGACCTTCCCTTCGCTGGCGTGGGTCACGAGGGGAACTGCGTGTGTGCATGTGAGCCCTACCCCGCATTTCGCCCGGAAGCCAAAGCCCTCCCTTTCCTGGCGCAATGCGTGAGGGGCACTGCGTGTGTGCATGTGAGCCCTACCCCGCATTTCGCCCGGCAGCCAAAGCGATCCCCCGGCTTTAACTTCCCTGGCGTGGAGCACGAGGGGCACTGCGTGTGTGCATGTGAGCCCTACCCCGCATTTCGCCCGGAAGCCAATGCGCTCTCCTGACCCTTCCTTCGCTGGCGTGGGTCACGAGGGGAACTGCGTGTGTGCATGTGAGCCCTACCCCGCATTTCGCCCGGAAGCCAAAGCCCTTTCTTTCCTGGCGCAATGCGTGAGGGGCACTGCGTGTGTGCATGTGAGCCCTACCCCGCATTTCGCCCGGCAGCCAAAGCGTTCTCCTGGCCTTCCCTTCCCTGGCGTGGGTCACGAGGGGCACTGCGTGTGTGCATGTGAGCCCTACCCCGCATTTCGCCCGGCAGCCAAAGCGTTCTCCTGGCCTTCCCTTCCCTGGCGTGGGTCACGAGGGGAACTGCGTGTGTGCATGTGAGCCCTACCCCGCATTTCGCCCGGAAGCCAAAGCCCTCCCTTTCCTGGCGCAATGCGTGAGGGGCACTGCGTGTGTGCATGTGAGCCCTACCCCGCATTTCGATCGGAAGCCAAAGCAATCCCTCGGCTCTCACTTACCTGGCGTGGGGCATGATGGACAATGCGTGTGTGCATGTGAGCCCTACCCCGCATTTCGCCCGGAAGCCAAAGCCCTCCCTTTCCTGGCGCAATGCGTGAGGGGCACTGCGTGTGTGCATGTGAGCCCTACCCCGCATTTCGCCCGGCAGCCAAAGCGTTCTCCTGGCCTTCCCTTCCCTGGCGTGGGTCACGAGGGGCACTGCGTGTGTGCATGTGAGCCCTACCCCGCATTTCGCCCGGCAGCCAAAGCGTTCTCCTGGCCTTCCCTTCCCTGGCGTGGGTCACGAGGGGAACTGCGTGTGTGCATGTGAGCCCTACCCCGCATTTCGCCCGGAAGCCAAAGCCCTCCCTTTCCTGGCGCAATGCGTGAGGGGCACTGCGTGTGTGCATGTGAGCCCTACCCCGCATTTCGCCCGGAAGCCAAAGCGTTCTCCTGGCCTTCCCTTCCCTGGCGTGGGTCACGAGGGGCACTGCGTGTGTGCATGTGAGCCCTACCCCGCATTTCGCCCGGCAGCCAAAGCGTTCTCCTGGCCTTCCCTTCCCTGGCGTGGGTCACGAGGGGAACTGCGTGTGTGCATGTGAGCCCTACCCCGCATTTCGCCCGGAAGCCAAAGCCCTCCCTTTCCTGGCGCAATGCGTGAGGGGCACTGCGTGTGTGCATGTGAGCCCTACCCCGCATTTCGCCCGGAAGCCAAAGCGATCCCCCGGCTTTAACTTCCCTGGCGTGGGGCACGAGGGGCACTGCGTGTGTGCATGTGAGCCCTACCCCGCATTTCGCCCGGAAGCCAAAGCGTTCTCCTGGCCTTCCCTTCCCTGGCGTGGGTCACGAGGGGCACTGCGTGTGTGCATGTGAGCCCTACCCCGCATTTCGCCCGGAAGCCAAAGCCCTTTCTTTCCTGGCGCAATGCGTGAGGGGCACTGCGTGTGTGCATGTGAGCCCTACCCCGCATTTCGCCCGGCAGCCAAAGCGTTCTCCTGGCCTTCCCTTCCCTGGCGTGGGTCACGAGGGGCACTGCGTGTGTGCATGTGAGCCCTACCCCGCATTTCGCCCGGCAGCCAAAGCGTTCTCCTGGCCTTCCCTTCCCTGGCGTGGGTCACGAGGGGAACTGCGTGTGTGCATGTGAGCCCTACCCCGCATTTCGCCCGGAAGCCAAAGCCCTCCCTTTCCTGGCGCAATGCGTGAGGGGCACTGCGTGTGTGCATGTGAGCCCTACCCCGCATTTCGATCGGAAGCCAAAGCAATCCCTCGGCTCTCACTTACCTGGCGTGGGGCATGATGGACAATGCGTGTGTGCATGTGAGCCCTACCCCGCATTTCGCCCGGAAGCCAAAGCCCTCCCTTTCCTGGCGCAATGCGTGAGGGGCACTGCGTGTGTGCATGTGAGCCCTACCCCGCATTTCGCCCGGCAGCCAAAGCGTTCTCCTGGCCTTCCCTTCCCTGGCGTGGGTCACGAGGGGCACTGCGTGTGTGCATGTGAGCCCTACCCCGCATTTCGCCCGGCAGCCAAAGCGTTCTCCTGGCCTTCCCTTCCCTGGCGTGGGTCACGAGGGGAACTGCGTGTGTGCATGTGAGCCCTACCCCGCATTTCGCCCGGAAGCCAAAGCCCTCCCTTTCCTGGCGCAATGCGTGAGGGGCACTGCGTGTGTGCATGTGAGCCCTACCCCGCATTTCGCCCGGAAGCCAAAGCGTTCTCCTGGCCTTCCCTTCCCTGGCGTGGGTCACGAGGGGCACTGCGTGTGTGCATGTGAGCCCTACCCCGCATTTCGCCCGGCAGCCAAAGCGTTCTCCTGGCCTTCCCTTCCCTGGCGTGGGTCACGAGGGGAACTGCGTGTGTGCATGTGAGCCCTACCCCGCATTTCGCCCGGAAGCCAAAGCCCTCCCTTTCCTGGCGCAATGCGTGAGGGGCACTGCGTGTGTGCATGTGAGCCCTACCCCGCATTTCGCCCGGAAGCCAAAGCGATCCCCCGGCTTTAACTTCCCTGGCGTGGGGCACGAGGGGCACTGCGTGTGTGCATGTGAGCCCTACCCCGCATTTCGCCCGGAAGCCAAAGCGTTCTCCTGGCCTTCCCTTCCCTGGCGTGGGTCACGAGGGGCACTGCGTGTGTGCATGTGAGCCCTACCCCGCATTTCGCCCGGAAGCCAAAGCCCTTTCTTTCCTGGCGCAATGCGTGAGGGCACTGCGTGTGTGCATGTGAGCCCTACCCCGCATTTCGATCGGAAGCCAAAGCAATCCCTCGGCTCTCACTTACCTGGCGTGGGGCATGATGGACACTGCGTGTGTGCATGTGAGCCCTACCCCGCATTTCGCCCGGAAGCCAAAGCGTTCTCCTGGCATTCCCTTCCCTGGCGTGGGTCACGAGGGGCACTGCGTGTGTGCATGTGAGCCCTACCCCGCATTTCGCCCGGAAGCCAAAGCCCTTTCTTTCCTGGCGCAATGCGTGTGGGGCACTGCGTGTGTGCATGTGAGCCCTACCCCGCATTTCGATCGGAAGCCAAAGCAATCCCTCGGCTCTCACTTACCTGGCGTGGGGCATGATGGACACTGCGTGTGTGCATGTGAGCCCTACCCCGCATTTCGCCCGGAAGCCAAAGCCCTCCCTTTCCTGGCGCAATGCGTGAGGGGCACTGCGTGTGTGCATGTGAGCCCTACCCCGCATTTCGCCCGGAAGCCAAAGCGTTCTCCTGACCTTCCCTTCGCTGGCGTGGGTCACGAGGGGAACTGCGTGTGTGCATGTGAGCCCTACCCCGCATTTCGCCCGGCAGCCAAAGCGTTCTCCTGGCCTTCCCTTCCCTGGCGTGGGTCACGAGGGGCACTGCGTGTGTGCATGTGAGCCCTACCCCGCATTTCGCCCGGAAGCCAAAGCGATTCCCCGGCTTTCCCTTCCCTGGCGTGGGGCACGAGGGGCACTGCGTGTGTGCATGTGAGCCCTACCCCGCATTTCGCCCGGAAGCCAAAGCCCTTTCTTTCCTGGCGCAATGCGTGAGGGGCACTGCGTGTGTGCATGTGAGCCCTACCCCGCATTTCGCCCGGAAGCCAAAGCGTTCTCCTGACCTTCCCTTCGCTGGCGTGGGTCACGAGGGGAACTGCGTGTGTGCATGTGAGCCCTACCCCGCATTTCGCCCGGAAGCCAAAGCCCTCCCTTTCCTGGCGCAATGCGTGAGGGGCACTGCGTGTGTGCATGTGAGCCCTACCCCGCATTTCGCCCGGAAGCCAAAGCGATCCCCCGGCTTTAACTTCCCTGGCGTGGGGCACGAGGGGCACTGCGTGTGTGCATGTGAGCCCTACCCCGCATTTCGCCCGGAAGCCAATGCGCTCTCCTGACCTTCCCTTCGCTGGCGTGGGGCATGATGGACACTGCGTGTGTGCATGTGAGCCCTACCCCGCATTTTCCCCGGCAGCCAAAGCGTTCTCCTGGCCTTCCCTTCCCTGGCGTGGGTCACGAGGGGCACTGCGTGTGTGCATGTGAGCCCTACCCCGCATTTCGCCCGGAAGCCAAAGCGTTCTCCTGACCTTCCCTTCGCTGGCGTGGGTCACGAGGGGAACTGCGTGTGTGCATGTGAGCCCTACCCCGCATTTCGCCCGGAAGCCAAAGCCCTTTCTTTCCTGGCGCAATGCGTGAGGGGCACTGCGTGTGTGCATGTGAGCCCTACCCCGCATTTCGCCCGGCAGCCAAAGCGATCCCCCGGCTTTAACTTCCCTGGCGTGGGGCACGAGGGGCACTGCGTGTGTGCATGTGAGCCCTACCCCGCATTTCGCCCGGCAGCCAAAGCGTTCTCCTGGCCTTCCCTTCCCTGGCGTGGGTCACGAGGGGCACTGCGTGTGTGCATGTGAGCCCTACCCCGCATTTCGCCCGGAAGCCAAAGCCCTTTCTTTCCTGGCGCAATGCGTGAGGGCACTGCGTGTGTGCATGTGAGCCCTACCCCGCATTTCGATCGGAAGCCAAAGCAATCCCTCGGCTCTCACTTACCTGGCGTGGGGCATGATGGACACTGCGTGTGTGCATGTGAGCCCTACCCCGCATTTCGCCCGGAAGCCAAAGCCCTCCATTTCTTGGCGCAATGCGTGAGGGGCACTGCGTGTGTGCATGTGAGCCCTACCCCGCATTTCGCCCGGCAGCCAAAGCGTTCTCCTGGCCTTCCCTTCCCTGGCGTGGGGCACGAGGGGCACTGCGTGTGTGCATGTGAGCCCTACCCCGCATTTCGCCCGGAAGCCAAAGCGATTCCCCGGCTTTCCCTTCCCTGGCGTGGGTCACGAGGGGCACTGCGTGTGTGCATGTGAGCCCTACCCCGCTTTTCTTCCGGAAGCCAAAGCCCTCCCTTTCCTGGCGCAATGCGTGAGGGGCACTGCGTGTGTGCATGTGAGCCCTACCCCGCATTTCGCCCGGAAGCCAAAGCGTTCTCCTGACCTTCCCTTCGCTGGCGTGGGTCACGAGGGGCACTGCGTGTGTGCATGTGAGCCCTACCCCGCATTTCGCCCGGAAGCCAAAGCCCTCCCTTTCCTGGCGCAATGCGTGAGGGGCACTGCGTGTGTGCATGTGAGCCCTACCCGGCATTTCGCCCGGCAGCCAAAGCGTTCTCCTGGCCTTCCCTTCCCTGGCGTGGGTCACGAGGGGCACTGCGTGTGTGCATGTGAGCCCTATCCCGCATTTCGCCCGGAAGCCAAAGCCCTTTCTTTCCTGGCGCAATGCGTGAGGGCACTGCGTGTGTGCATGTGAGCCCTACCCCGCATTTCGATCGGAAGCCAAAGCCCTCCATTTCTTGGCGCAATGCGTGAGGGGCACTGCGTGTGTGCATGTGAGCCCTACCCCGCATTTCGCCCGGCAGCCAAAGCGTTCTCCTGGCCTTCCCTTCCCTGGCGTGGGTCACGAGGGGCACTGCGTGTGTGCATGTGAGCCCTACCCCGCATTTCGCCCGGAAGCCAAAGCGATTCCCCGGCTTTCCCTTCCCTGGCGTGGGTCACGAGGGGCACTGCGTGTGTGCATGTGAGCCCTACCCCGCTTTTCTTCCGGAAGCCAAAGCCCTTTCTTTCCTGGCGCAATGCGTGAGGGGCACTGCGTGTGTGCATGTGAGCCCTACCCCGCATTTCGCCCGGAAGCCAAAGCGTTCTCCTGACCTTCCCTTCGCTGGCGTGGGTCACGAGGGGCACTGCGTGTGTGCATGTGAGCCCTACCCCGCATTTCGCCCGGCAGCCAAAGCGTTCTCCTGGCCTTCCCTTCCCTGGCGTGGGTCACGAGGGGCACTGCGTGTGTGCATGTGAGCCCTACCCCGCATTTCGCCCGGAAGCCAAAGCGATTCCCCGGCTTTCCCTTCCCTGGCGTGGGTCACGAGGGGCACTGCGTGTGTGCATGTGAGCCCTACCCCGCATTTCGCCCGGAAGCCAAAGCCCTTTCTTTCCTGGCGCAATGCGTGAGGGGCACTGCGTGTGTGCATGTGAGCCCTACCCCGCATTTCGCCCGGAAGCCAAAGCGTTCTCCTGACCTTCCCTTCGCTGGCGTGGGTCACGAGGGGCACTGCGTGTGTGCATGTGAGCCCTACCCCGCATTTCGCCCGGAAGCCAAAGCCCTCCCTTTCCTGGCGCAATGCGTGAGGGGCACTGCGTGTGTGCATGTGAGCCCTACCCCGCATTTCGCCCGGAAGCCAAAGCGATCCCCCGGCTTTAACTTCCCTGGCGTGGGGCACGAGGGGCACTGCGTGTGTGCATGTGAGCCCTACCCCGCATTTCGCCCGGAAGCCAATGCGCTCTCCTGACCTTCCCTTCGCTGGCGTGGGGCATGATGGACACTGCGTGTGTGCATGTGAGCCCTACCCCGCATTTTCCCCGGCAGCCAAAGCGTTCTCCTGGCCTTCCCTTCCCTGGCGTGGGTCACGAGGGGCACTGCGTGTGTGCATGTGAGCCCTACCCCGCATTTCGCCCGGACGCCAAAGCGTTCTCCTGACCTTCCCTTCGCTGGCGTGGGTCACGAGGGGAACTGCGTGTGTGCATGTGAGCCCTACCCCGCATTTCGCCCGGAAGCCAAAGCCCTTTCTTTCCTGGCGCAATGCGTGAGGGGCACTGCGTGTGTGCATGTGAGCCCTACCCCGCATTTCGCCCGGCAGCCAAAGCGATCCCCCGGCTTTAACTTCCCTGGCGTGGGGCACGAGGGGCACTGCGTGTGTGCATGTGAGCCCTACCCCGCATTTCGCCCGGCAGCCAAAGCGTTCTCCTGGCCTTCCCTTCCCTGGCGTGGGTCACGAGGGGCACTGCGTGTGTGCATGTGAGCCCTACCCCGCATTTCGCCCGGAAGCCAAAGCCCTTTCTTTCCTGGCGCAATGCGTGAGGGCACTGCGTGTGTGCATGTGAGCCCTACCCCGCATTTCGATCGGAAGCCAAAGCAATCCCTCGGCTCTCACTTACCTGGCGTGGGGCATGATGGACACTGCGTGTGTGCATGTGAGCCCTACCCCGCATTTCGCCCGGAAGCCAAAGCCCTCCATTTCTTGGCGCAATGCGTGAGGGGCACTGCGTGTGTGCATGTTAGACCTACCCCGCATTTCCCCCGGCAGCCAAAGCGTTCTCCTGGCCTTCCCTTCCCTGGCGTGGGTCACGAGGGGCACTGCGTGTGTGCATGTGAGCCCTACCCCGCATTTCGCCCGGAAGCCAAAGCGATTCCCCGGCTTTCCCTTCCCTGGCGTGGGTCACGAGGGGCACTGCGTGTGTGCATGTGAGCCCTACCCCGCTTTTCTTCCGGAAGCCAAAGCCCTCCCTTTCCTGGCGCAATGCGTGAGGGGCACTGCGTGTGTGCATGTGAGCCCTACCCCGCATTTCGCCCGGAAGCCAAAGCGTTCTCCTGACCTTCCCTTCGCTGGCGTGGGTCACGAGGGGCACTGCGTGTGTGCATGTGAGCCCTACCCCGCATTTCGCCCGGAAGCCAAAGCCCTCCCTTTCCTGGCGCAATGCGTGAGGGGCACTGCGTGTGTGCATGTGAGCCCTACCCCGCATTTCGCCCGGCAGCCAAAGCGTTCTCCTGGCCTTCCCTTCCCTGGCGTGGGTCACGAGGGGCACTGCGTGTGTGCATGTGAGCCCTACCCCGCATTTCGCCCGGAAGCCAAAGCCCTTTCTTTCCTGGCGCAATGCGTGAGGGCACTGCGTGTGTGCATGTGAGCCCTACCCCGCATTTCGATCGGAAGCCAAAGCAATCCCTCGGCTCTCACTTACCTGGCGTGGGGCATGATGGACACTGCGTGTGTGCATGTGAGCCCTACCCCGCATTTCGCCCGGAAGCCAAAGCCCTCCATTTCTTGGCGCAATGCGTGAGGGGCACTGCGTGTGTGCATGTTAGACCTACCCCGCATTTCCCCCGGCAGCCAAAGCGTTCTCCTGGCCTTCCCTTCCCTGGCGTGGGTCACGAGGGGCACTGCGTGTGTGCATGTGAGCCCTACCCCGCATTTCGCCCGGAAGCCAAAGCGATTCCCCGGCTTTCCCTTCCCTGGCGTGGGTCACGAGGGGCACTGCGTGTGTGCATGTGAGCCCTACCCCGCTTTTCTTCCGGAAGCCAAAGCCCTTTCTTTCCTGGCGCAATGCGTGAGGGGCACTGCGTGTGTGCATGTGAGCCCTACCCCGCATTTCGCCCGGAAGCCAAAGCGTTCTCCTGACCTTCCCTTCGCTGGCGTGGGTCACGAGGGGCACTGCGTGTGTGCATGTGAGCCCTACCCCGCATTTCGCCCGGAAGCCAACGCCCTCCCTTTACTGGCGCAATGCGTGAGGGGCACTGCGTGTGTGCATGTAAGCCCTACCCCGCATTTCGCCCGGCAGCCAAAGAGATCCCCCGGCTTTTCCTTACCTGGCGTGGGTCACGAGGGGCACTGCGTGTGTGCATGTGAGCCCTACCCCGCATTTCGCCCGGCAGCCAAAGCGTTCTCCTGGCCTTCCCTTCCCTGGCGTGGGGCACGAGGGGCACTGCGTGTGTGCATGTGAGCCCTACCCCGCATTTCGCCCGGAAGCCAAAGCCCTTTCTTCCCTGGCGCAATGCGTTAGGGGCACTGCGTGTGTGCATGTGAGACCTACCCCGCATTTCCCCTGGAAGCCAAAGCGATCCCCCGGCTTTCCCTTCCCTGGCGTGGGGCATGAGGGGCACTGCGTGTGTGCATGTGAGCCCTACCCCGCATTTCGCCCGGCAGCCAAAGAGATCCCCCGGCTTTTCCTTACCTGGCGTGGGTCACGAGGGGCACTGCGTGTGTGCATGTGAGCCCTACCCCGCATTTCGCCCGGAAGCCAAAGCGTTCTCCTGGCATTCCCTTCCCTGGCGTGGGTCACGAGGGGCACTGCGTGTGTGCATGTGAGCCCTACCCCGCATTTCGCCCGGCAGCCAAAGCGTTCTCCTGGCTTTTCCTTACCTGGCGTGGATAAGGGGCGCTGCGTGTGTGCATGTGAGCCCTACCCCGCATTTCGCCCGGAAGCCGAAGCGTTCCCCTGGCCTTCTTTTATCTGGCGCAATGCGTGAGGGGCACTGCGTGTGTGCATGTGAGCCCTACCCCGCATTTCGCCCGGAAGCCAAAGCAATCCCCCGGCTTTCCCTTCCCTGGCGTGGGGCATGATGGACACTGCGTGTGTGCATGTGAGCCCTACCCCGCATTTCGCCCGGAAGCCAAAGCCCTCCCTTTCCTGGCGCAATGCGTGAGGGGCAATGCGTGTGTGCATGTGACCCCTACCCCGCATTTCGCCCGGCAGCCAAAGAGATCCCCCGGCTTTCCCTTTCTTGGCGCAATGCGTGAGGGGCACTGCGTGTGTGCATGTGAGCCCTACCCCGCATTTCCCCCGGCAGCCAAAGCGTTCTCCTGGCCTTCCCTTCCCTGGCGTGGGTCACGAGGGGCACTGCGTGTGTGCATGTGAGCCCTACCCCGCATTTCGCCCGGCAGCCAAAGCGTTCTCCTGGCCTTCCCTTCCCTGGCGTGGGTCACGAGGGGCACTGCGTGTGTGCATGTGAGCCCTACCCCGCATTTCGCCCGGAAGCCAAAGCCCTTTCTTTCCTGGCGCAATGCGTGTGGGGCACTGCGTGTGTGCATGTGAGCCCTACCCCGCATTTCGCCCGGAAGCCAAAGCAATCCCTCGGCTCTCACTTACCTGGCCTGGGGCATGATGGACACTGCGTGTGTGCATGTGAGCCCCACCCCGCATTTCGCCCGCCAGCCAAAGCGTTCTCCTGGCCTTCCCTTCCCTGGCGTGGGTCACGAGGGGCACTGCGTGTGTGCATGTGAGCCCTACCCCGCATTTCGCCCGGAAGCCAAAGCAATCCCCCGGCTTTCCCTTCCCTGGCGTGGGTCACGAGGGGCACTGCGTGTGTGCATGTGAGCCCTACCCCGCATTTCGCCCGGAAGCCAAAGCCCTCCCTTTCCTGGCGCAATGCGTGAGGGGCACTGCGTGTGTGCATGTGAGCCCTACCCCGCATTTCGCCCGGCAGCCAAAGCGCTCCCCTGGCTTTTCCTTACCTGGCGTGGATAAGGGGCGCTGCGTGTGTGCATGTGAGCCCTACCCCGCATTTCGCCCGGCAGCCGAAGCGTTCCCCTGGCCTTCTTTTATCTGGCGCAATGTGTGAGGGGCACTGCGTGTGTGCATGTGAGCCCTACCCCGCATTTCGCCCGGAAGCCAAAGCAATCCCCCGGCTTTCCCTTCCCTGGCGTGGGGCATGATGGACACTGCGTGTGTGCATGTGAGCCCTACCCCGCATTTCGCCCGGAAGCCAAAGCCCTCCCTTTCCTGGCGCAATGCGTGAGGGCACTGCGTGTGTGCATGTGACCCCTACCCCGCATTTCGCCCGGCAGCCAAAGAGATCCCCCGGCTTTCCCTTTCTTGGCGCAATGCGTGAGGGGCACTGCGTGTGTGCATGTGAGCCCTACCCCGCATTTCGCCCGGCAGCCAAAGCGTTCTCCTGGCCTTCCCTTCCCTGGCGTGGGTCACGAGGGGCACTGCGTGTGTGTATGTGAGCCCTACCCCGCATTTCGCCCGGAAGCCAAAGCCCTTTCTTTCCTGGCGCAATGCGTGTGGGGCACTGCGTGTGTGCATGTGAGCCCTACCCCGCATTTCGCCCGGAAGCCAAAGCAATCCCTCGGCTCTCACTTACCTGGCCTGGGGCATGATGGACACTGCGTGTGTGCATGTGAGCCCTACCCCGCATTTCGCCCGGCAGCCAAAGCGTTCTCCTGGCCTTCCCTTCCCTGGCGTGGGTCACGAGGGGCACTGCGTGTGTGCATGTGAGCCCTACCCCGCATTTCGCCCGGAAGCCAAAGCAATCCCCCGGCTTTCCCTTCCCTGGCGTGGGTCACGAGGGGCACTGCGTGTGTGCATGTGAGCCCTACCCCGCATTTCGCCCGGAAGCCAAAGCCCTCCCTTTCCTGGCGCAATGCGTGAGGGGCACTGCGTGTGTGCATGTGAGCCCTACCCCGCATTTCGCCCGGCAGCCAAAGCGTTCTCCTGGCCTTCCCTTCCCTGGCGTGGGTCACGAGGGGCACTGCGTGTGTGCATGTGAGCCCTACCCCGCATTTCGCCCGGAAGCCAAAGCCCTTTCTTTCCTGGCGCAATGCGTGAGGGCACTGCGTGTGTGCATGTGAGCCCTACCCCGCATTTCGATCGGAAGCCAAAGCAATCCCTCGGCTCTCACTTACCTGGCGTGGGGCATGATGGACACTGCGTGTGTGCATGTGAGCCCTACCCCGCATTTCGCCCGGAAGCCAAAGCCCTCCATTTCTTGGCGCAATGCGTGAGGGGCACTGCGTGTGTGCATGTTAGACCTACCCCGCATTTCCCCCGGCAGCCAAAGCGTTCTCCTGGCCTTCCCTTCCCTGGCGTGGGTCACGAGGGGCACTGCGTGTGTGCATGTGAGCCCTACCCCGCATTTCGCCCGGAAGCCAAAGCCCTTTCTTTCCTGGCGCAATGCGTGTGGGGCACTGCGTGTGTGCATGTGAGCCCTACCCCGCATTTCGCCCGGAAGCCAAAGCAATCCCTCGGCTCTCACTTACCTGGCGTGGGGCATGATGGACACTGCGTATGTGCATGTGAGCCCTACCCCGCATTTCGCCCGGAAGCCAAAGCCCTCCCTTTCTTGGCGCAATGCGTGAGGGGCACTGCGTGTGTGCATGTGAGCCCTACCCCGCATTTCCCCCGGCAGCCAAAGCGTTCTCCTGGCCTTCCCTTCCCTGGCGTTGGTCACGAGGGGCACTGCGTGTGTGCATGTGAGCCCTACCCCGCATTTCGCCCGGCAGCCAAAGCGTTCTCCTGGCCTTCCCTTCCCTGGCGTGGGTCACGAGGGGCACTGCGTGTGTGCATGTGAGCCCTACCCCGCATTTCGCCCGGAAGCCAAAGCAATCCCCCGGCTTTCCCTTCCCTGGCGTGGGTCACGAGGGGCACTGCGTGTGTGCATGTGAGCCCTACCCCGCATTTCGCCCGGAAGCCAAAGCCCTCCCTTTCCTGGCGCAATGCGTGAGGGGCACTGCGTGTGTGCATGTGAGCCCTACCCCGCATTTCGCCCGGCAGCCAAAGCGTTCTCCTGGCCTTCCCTTCCCTGGCGTGGGTCACGAGGGGCACTGCGTGTGTGCATGTGAGCCCTACCCCGCATTTCGCCCGGAAGCCAAAGCCCTTTCTTTCCTGGCGCAATGCGTGTGGGGCAGTGCGTGTGTGCATGTGAGCCCTACCCCGCATTTCGATCGGAAGCCAAAGCAATCCCTCGGCTCTCACTTACCTGGCGTGGGGCATGATGGACACTGCGTGTGTGCATGTGAGCCCTACCCCGCATTTCGCCCGGAAGCCAAAGCCCTCCATTTCTTGGCGCAATGCGTGAGGGGCACTGCGTGTGTGCATGTTAGACCTACCCCGCATTTCCCCCGGCAGCCAAAGCGTTCTCCTGGCCTTCCCTTCCCTGGCGTGGGTCACGAGGGGCACTGCGTGTGTGCATGTGAGCCCTACCCCGCATTTCGCCCGGAAGCCAAAGCGATTCCCCGGCTTTCCCTTCCCTGGCGTGGGTCACGAGGGGCACTGCGTGTGTGCATGTGAGCCCTACCCCGCTTTTCTTCCGGAAGCCAAAGCCCTTTCTTTCCTGGCGCAATGCGTGAGGGGCACTGCGTGTGTGCATGTGAGCCCTACCCCGCATTTCGCCCGGAAGCCAAAGCGTTCTCCTGACCTTCCCTTCGCTGGCGTGGGTCACGAGGGGCACTGCGTGTGTGCATGTGAGCCCTACCCCGCATTTCGCCCGGAAGCCAACGCCCTCCCTTTACTGGCGCAATGCGTGAGGGGCACTGCGTGTGTGCATGTAAGCCCTACCCCGCATTTCGCCCGGCAGCCAAAGAGATCCCCCGGCTTTTCCTTACCTGGCGTGGGTCACGAGGGGCACTGCGTGTGTGCATGTGAGCCCTACCCCGCATTTCGCCCGGCAGCCAAAGCGTTCTCCTGGCCTTCCCTTCCCTGGCGTGGGTCACGAGGGGCACTGCGTGTGTGCATGTGAGCCCTACCCCGCATTTCGCCCGGAAGCCAAAGCAATCCCCCGGCTTTCCCTTCCCTGGCGTGGGGCACGAGGGGCACTGCGTGTGTGCATGTGAGCCCTACCCCGCATTTCGCCCGGAAGCCAAAGCCCTTTCTTCCCTGGCGCAATGCGTTAGGGGCACTGCGTGTGTGCATGTGAGACCTACCCCGCATTTCCCCTGGAAGCCAAAGCGATTCCCCGGCTTTCCCTTCCCTGGCGTGGGGCACGAGGGGCACTGCGTGTGTGCATGTGAGCCCTACCCCGCATTTCGCCCGGAAGCCAAAGCGATCCCCCGGCTTTCCCTTTCCTGGCGTGGGGCATGAGGGGCACTGCGTGTGTGCATGTGAGCCCTACCCCGCATTTCGCCCGGACGCCAAAGCCCTCCCTTTCCTCGCGCAATGCGTGAGGGGCACTGCGTGTGTGCATGTGAGCCCTACCCCGCATTTCGCCCGGCAGCCAAAGCGCTCCCCTGGCTTTTCCTTACCTGGCGTGGATAAGGGGCGCTGCGTGTGTGCATGGGAGCCCTACCCCGCATTTCGCCCGGCAGCCGAAGCGTTCCCCTGGCCTTCTTTTATCTGGCGCAATGCGTGAGGGGCACTGCGTGTGTGCATGTGAGCCCTACCCCGCATTTCCCCCGGCAGCCAAAGCGTTCTCCTGACCTTCCCTTCCCTGGCGTGGGGCATGATGGACACTGCGTGTGTGCATGTGAGCCCTACCCCGCATTTCGCCCGGAAGCCAAAGCCCTCCCTTTCCTGGCGCAATGCGTGAGGGGCACTGCGTGTGTGCATGTGACCCCTACCCCGCATTTCGCCCGGCAGCCAAAGAGATCCCCCGGCTTTCCCTTCCCTGGCGTGGGGCACGAGGGGCACTGCGTGTGTGCATGTGAGCCCTACCCCGCATTTCGCCCGGCAGCCAAAGCGTTCTCCTGGCCTTCCCTTCCCTGGCGCAATGCGTGAGGGGCACTGCGTGTGTGCATGTGAGCCCTACCCCGCATTTCGCCCGGAAGCCAAAGCGTTCTCCTGGCCTTCCCTTCCCTGGCGTGGGGCACGAGGGGCACTGCGTGTGTGCATGTGAGCCCTACCCCGCATTTCGCCCGGAAGCCAAAGCCCTCCCTTCCCTGGCGCAATGCGTGAGGGGCACTGCGTGTGTACATGTGAGCCCTACCCCGCATTTCGATCGGAAGCCAAAGCAATCCCTCGGCTCTCACTTACCTGGCGTGGGGCATGATGGACACTGCGTGTGTGCATGTGAGCCCTACCCCGCATTTCGCCCGGAAGCCAAAGCCCTCCCTTTCTTGGCGCAATGCGTGAGGGGCACTGCGTGTGTGCATGTGAGCCCTACCCCGCATTTCCCCCGGCAGCCAAAGCGTTCTCCTGGCCTTCCCTTCCCTGGCGTGGGTCACGAGGGGCACTGCGTGTGTGCATGTGAGCCCTACCCCGCATTTCGCCCGGCAGCCAAAGCGTTCTCCTGGCCTTCCCTTCCCTGGCGTGGGTCACGAGGGGCACTGCGTGTGTGCATGTGAGCCCTACCCCGCATTTCGCCCGGAAGCCAAAGCAATCCCCCGGCTTTCCCTTCCCTGGCGTGGGTCACGAGGGGCACTGCGTGTGTGCATGTGAGCCCTACCCCGCATTTCGCCCGGAAGCCAAAGCCCTTTCTTCCCTGGCGCAATGCGTGAGGGGCACTGCGTGTGTGCATGTGAGCCCTACCCCGCATTTCGCCCGGAAGCCAATGCGCTCTCCTGACCTTCCCTTCGCTGGCGTGGGTCACGAGGGGAACTGCGTGTGTGCATGTGAGCCCTACCCCGCATTTCGCCCGGAAGCCAAAGCCCTCCCTTTCCTGGCGCAATGCGTGAGGGGCACTGCGTGTGTGCATGTGAGCCCTACCCCGCATTTCGCCCGGCAGCCAAAGAGATCCCCCGGCTTTAACGTCCCTGGCGTGGGGCACGAGGGGCACTGCGTGTGTGTATGTGAGCCCTACCCCGCATTTCGCCCGGCAGCCAAAGCGTTCTCCTGGCCTTCCCTTCCCTGGCGTGGGTCACGAGGGGCACTGCGTGTGTGCATGTGAGCCCTACCCCGCATTTCGCCCGGAAGCCAAAGCCCTTTCTTTCCTGGCGCAATGCGTGTGGGGCACTGCGTGTGTGCATGTGAGCCCTACCCCGCATTTCGCCCGGAAGCCAAAGCAATCCCTCGGCTCTCACTTACCTGGCGTGGGGCATGATGGACACTGCGTGTGTGCATGTGAGCCCTACCCCGCATTTCGCCCGGAAGCCAAAGCCCTCCCTTTCCTGGCGCAATGCGTGAGGGGCACTGCGTGTGTGCATGTGAGCCCTACCCCGCATTTCCCCCGGCAGCCAAAGCGTTCTCCTGGCCTTCCCTTCCCTGGCGTGGGTCACGAGGGGCACTGCGTGTGTGCATGTGAGCCCTACCCCGCATTTCGCCCGGCAGCCAAAGCGTTCTCCTGGCCTTCCCTTCCCTGGCGTGGGTCACGAGGGGCACTGCGTGTGTGCATGTGAGACCTACCCCGCATTTCCCCTGGAAGCCAAAGCGATTCCCCGGCTTTCCCTTCCCTGGCGTGGGTCACGAGGGGCACTGCGTGTGTGCATGTGAGCCCTACCCCGCATTTCGCCCGGAAGCCAAAGCCCTTTCTTCCCTGGCGCAATGCGTGAGGGGCACTGCGTGTGTGCATGTGAGCCCTACCCCGCATTTCGCCCGGAAGCCAATGCGCTCTCCTGACCTTCCCTTCGCTGGCGTGGGTCACGAGGGGAACTGCGTGTGTGCATGTGAGCCCTACCCCGCATTTCGCCCGGAAGCCAAAGCCCTCCCTTTCCTGGCGCAATGCGTGAGGGGCACTGCGTGTGTGCATGTGAGCCCTACCCCGCATTTCGCCCGGCAGCCAAAGAGATCCCCCGGCTTTAACGTCCCTGGCGTGGGGCACGAGGGGCACTGCGTGTGTGTATGTGAGCCCTACCCCGCATTTCGCCCGGCAGCCAAAGCGTTCTCCTGGCCTTCCCTTCCCTGGCGTGGGTCACGAGGGGCACTGCGTGTGTGCATGTGAGACCTACCCCGCATTTCCCCTGGAAGCCAAAGCGATTCCCCGGCTTTCCCTTCCCTGGCGTGGGTCACGAGGGGCACTGCGTGTGTGCATGTGAGCCCTACCCCGCATTTCGCCCGGAAGCCAAAGCCCTCCCTTTCCTGGCGCAATGCGTGAGGGGCACTGCGTGTGTGCATGTGAGCCCTACCCCGCATTTCGCCCGGCAGCCAAAGAGATCCCCCGGCTTTCCCTTCCCTGGCGTGGGGCACGAGGGGCACTGCGTGTGTGCATGTGAGCCCTACCCCGCATTTCGCCCGGCAGCCAAAGCGTTCTCCTGGCCTTCCCTTCCCTGGCGCAATGCGTGAGGGGCACTGCGTGTGTGCATGTGAGCCCTACCCCGCATTTCGCCCGGCAGCCAAAGCGTTCTCCTGGCCTTCCCTTCCCTGGCGTGGGGCACGAGGGGCACTGCGTGTGTGCATGTGAGCCCTACCCCGCATTTCGCCCGGAAGCCAAAGCCCTCCCTTCCCTGGCGCAATGCGTGAGGGGCACTGCGTGTGTACATGTGAGCCCTACCCCGCATTTCGATCGGAAGCCAAAGCAATCCCTCGGCTCTCACTTACCTGGCGTGGGGCATGATGGACACTGCGTGTGTGCATGTGAGCCCTACCCCGCATTTCCCCCGGCAGCCAAAGCCCTCCCTTTCCTGGCGCAATGCGTGAGGGGCACTGCGTGTGTGCATGTGAGCCCTACCCCGCATTTCCCCCGGCAGCCAAAGCGTTCTCCTGACCTTCCCTTCGCTGGCGTGGGGCACGAGGGGAACTGCGTGTGTGCATGTGAGCCCTACCCCGCATTTCGCCCGGCAGCCAAAGCGTTCTCCTGGCCTTCCCTTCCCTGGCGTGGGTCACGAGGGGCACTGCGTGTGTGCATGTGAGCCCTACCCCGCATTTCGCCCGGAAGCCAAAGCCCTTTCTTTCCTGGCGCAATGCGTGTGGGGCACTGCGTGTGTGCATGTGAGCCCTACCCCGCATTTCGCCCGGAAGCCAAAGCAATCCCTCGGCTCTCACTTACCTGGCGTGGGGCATGATGGACACTGCGTGTGTGCATGTGAGCCCTACCCCGCATTTCGCCCGGAAGCCAAAGCCCTCCCTTTCTTGGCGCAATGCGTGAGGGGCACTGCGTGTGTGCATGTGAGCCCTACCCCGCATTTCCCCCGGCAGCCAAAGCGTTCTCCTGGCCTTCCCTTCCCTGGCGTGGGTCACGAGGGGCACTGCGTGTGTGCATGTGAGCCCTACCCCGCATTTCGCCCGGCAGCCAAAGCGTTCTCCTGGCCTTCCCTTCCCTGGCGTGGGTCACGAGGGGCACTGCATGTGTGCATGTGAGCCCTACCCCGCATTTCGCCCGGAAGCCAAAGCAATCCCCCGGCTTTCCCTTCCCTGGCGTGGGTCACGAGGGGCACTGCGTGTGTGCATGTGAGCCCTACCCCGCATTTCGCCCGGAAGCCAAAGCCCTTTCTTCCCTGGCGCAATGCGTGAGGGGCACTGCGTGTGTGCATGTGAGCCCTACCCCGCATTTCGCCCGGAAGCCAATGCGCTCTCCTGACCTTCCCTTCGCTGGCGTGGGTCACGAGGGGAACTGCGTGTGTGCATGTGAGCCCTACCCCGCATTTCGCCCGGAAGCCAAAGCCCTCCCTTTCCTGGCGCAATGCGTGAGGGGCACTGCGTGTGTGCATGTGAGCCCTACCCCGCATTTCGCCCGGCAGCCAAAGAGATCCCCCGGCTTTAACGTCCCTGGCGTGGGGCACGAGGGGCACTGCGTGTGTGTATGTGAGCCCTACCCCGCATTTCGCCCGGAAGCCAAAGCATTCCCCCGGCTTTCCCTTCCCTGGCGTGGGGCACGAGGGCACTGAGTGTGTGCATGTGAGCCCTACCCCGCATTTCGCCCGGAAGCCAAAGCCCTTTCTTCCCTGGCGCAATGCGTGAGGGGCACTGCGTGTGTGCATGTGAGCCCTACCCCGCATTTCCCCTGGAAGCCAAAGCGATTCCCCGGCTTTCCCTTCCCTGGCGTGGGGCACGAGGGGCACTGCGTGTGTGCATGTGAGCCCTACCCCGCATTTCGATCGGAAGCCAAAGCGATCCCCCGGCTTTCCCTTTCCTGGCGTGGGGCACGAGGGGCACTGCGTGTGTGCATGTGAGCCCTACCCCGCATTTCGCCCGGAAGCCAAAGCGATCCCCCGGCTCTCACTTACCTGGCGTGGGGCATGATGGACACTGCGTGTGTGCATGTGAGCCCTACCCCGCATTTCGCCCGGAAGCCAAAGCCCTCCATTTCTTGGCGCAATGCGTGAGGGGCACTGCGTGTGTGCATGTTAGACCTACCCCGCATTTCCCCCGGCAGCCAAAGCGTTCTCCTGGCCTTCCCTTCCCTGGCGTGGGTCACGAGGGGCACTGCGTGTGTGCATGTGAGCCCTACCCCGCATTTCGCCCGGAAGCCAAAGCGATTCCCCGGCTTTCCCTTCCCTGGCGTGGGTCACGAGGGGCACTGCGTGTGTGCATGTGAGCCCTACCCCGCTTTTCTTCCGGAAGCCAAAGCCCTCCATTTCTTGGCGCAATGCGTGAGGGGCACTGCGTGTGTGCATGTGAGCCCTACCCCGCATTTCGCCCGGAAGCCAAAGCGTTCTCCTGACCTTCCCTTCGCTGGCGTGGGGCATGAGGGGCACTGCGTGTGTGCATGTGAGCCCTACCCCGCATTTCGCCCGGAAGCCAAAGCCCTCCCTTTCCTCGCGCAATGCGTGAGGGGCACTGCGTGTGTGCATGTGAGCCCTACCCCGCATTTCGCCCGGCAGCCAAAGAGATCCCCCGGCTTTTCCTTACCTGGCGTGGGGCACGAGGGGCACTGCGTGTGTGCATGTGAGCCCTACCCCGCATTTCGCCCGGCAGCCAAAGAGATCCCCCGGCTTTTCCTTACCTGGCGTGGGGCACGAGGGGCACTGCGTGTGTGCATGTGAGCCCTACCCCGCATTTCGCCCGGAAGCCAAAGCGTTCTCCTGGCCTTCCCTTCCCTGGCGTGGGTCACGAGGGGCACTGCGTGTGTGCATGTGAGCCCTACCCCGCATTTCGCCCGGAAGCCAAAGCAATCCCCCGGCTTTCCCTTCCCTGGCGTGGGGCACGAGGGGCACTGCGTGTGTGCATGTGAGCCCTACCCCGCATTTCGCCCGGAAGCCAAAGCCCTTTCTTCCCTGGCGCAATGCGTGAGGGGCACTGCGTGTGTGCATGTGAGCCCTACCCCGCATTTCGCCCGGCAGCCAAAGAGATCCCCCGGCTTTTCCTTACCTGGCGTGGGGCACGAGGGGCACTGCGTGTGTGCATGTGAGCCCTACCCCGCATTTCGCCCGGAAGCCAAAGCGTTCTCCTGGCCTTCCCTTCCCTGGCGTGGGTCACGAGGGGCACTGCGTGTGTGCATGTGAGCCCTACCCCGCATTTCGCCCGGAAGCCAAAGCAATCCCCCGGCTTTCCCTTCCCTGGCGTGGGGCACGAGGGGCACTGCGTGTGTGCATGTGAGCCCTACCCCGCATTTCGCCCGGAAGCCAAAGCCCTTTCTTCCCTGGCGCAATGCGTTAGGGGCACTGCGTGTGTGCATGTGAGACCTACCCCGCATTTCCCCTGGAAGCCAAAGCGATTCCCCGGCTTTCCCTTCCCTGGCGTGGGGCACGAGGGGCACTGCGTGTGTGCATGTGAGCCCTACCCCGCATTTCGCCCGGAAGCCAAAGCGATCCCCCGGCTTTCCCTTTCCTGGCGTGGGGCATGAGGGGCACTGCGTGTGTGCATGTGAGCCCTACCCCGCATTTCGCCCGGAAGCCAAAGCCCTCCCTTTCCTCGCGCAATGCGTGAGGGGCACTGCGTGTGTGCATGTGAGCCCTACCCCGCATTTCGCCCGGCAGCCAAAGCCCTCCCTTTCCTCGCGCAATGCGTGAGGGGCGCTGCGTGTGTGCATGTGAGCCCTACCCCGCATTTCGCCCGGCAGCCGAAGCGTTCCCCTGGCCTTCTTTTATCTGGCGCAATGCGTGAGGGGCACTGCGTGTGTGCATGTGAGCCCTACCCCGCATTTCGCCCGGAAGCCAAAGCAATCCCCCGGCTTTCCCTTCCCTGGCGTGGGACATGATGGACACTGCGTGTGTGCATGTGAGCCCTACCCCGCATTTCGCCCGGAAGCCAAAGCCCTCCCTTTCCTGGCGCAATGCGTGAGGGGCACTGCGTGTGTGCATGTGAGCCCTACCCCGCATTTCGCCCGGCAGCCAAAGAGATCCCCCGGCTTTCCCTTCCCTGGCGTGGGGCACGAGGGGCACTGCGTGTGTGCATGTGAGCCCTACCCCGCATTTCGCCCGGCAGCCAAAGCGTTCTCCTGGCCTTCCCTTCCCTGGCGCTATGCGTGAGGGGCACTGCGTGTGTGCATGTGAGCCCTACCCCGCATTTCGCCCGGAAGCCAAAGCGTTCTCCTGGCCTTCCCTTCCCTGGCGTGGGGCACGAGGGGCACTGCGTGTGTGCATGTGAGCCCTACCCCGCATTTCGCCCGGAAGCCAAAGCCCTTTCTTTCCTGGCGCAATGCGTGTGGGGCACTGCGTGTGTGCATGTGAGCCCTACCCCGCATTTCGATCGGAAGCCAAAGCAATCCCCCGGCTTTCCCTTCCCTGGCGTGGGGCATGATGGACACTGCGTGTGTGCATGTGAGCCCTACCCCGCATTTCGCCCGGAAGTCAAAGCCCTCCCTTCCCTGGCGCAATGCGTGAGGGGCACTGCGTGTGTGCATGTGAGCCCTACCCCGCATTTCCCCCGGCAGCCAAAGCGTTCTCCTGACCTTCCCTTCGCTGGCGTGGGGCACGAGGGGAACTGCGTGTGTGCATGTGAGCCCTACCCCGCATTTCGCCCGGCAGCCAAAGCGTTCTCCTGGCCTTCCCTTCCCTGGCGTGGGGCACGAGGGGCACTGCGTGTGTGCATGTGAGCCCTACCCCGCATTTCGCCCGGAAGCCAAAGCCCTTTTTTTCCTGGCGCAATGCGTGTGGGGCACTGCGTGTGTGCATGTGAGCCCTACCCCGCATTTCGCCCGGAAGCCAAAGCAATCCCCCGGCCTGCCCTTCCCTGGCGTGGGTCACGAGGGGCACTGCGTGTGTGCATGTGAGCCCTACCCCGCATTTCGCCCGGAAGCCAAAGCCCTTTCTTCCCTGGCGCAATGCGTGAGGGGCACTGCGTGTGTGCATGTGAGCCCTACCCCGCATTTCGCCCGGAAGCCAATGCGCTCTCCTGACCTTCCCTTCGCTGGCGTGGGTCACGAGGGGAACTGCGTGTGTGCATGTGAGCCCTACCCCGCATTTCGCCCGGAAGCCAAAGCCCTCCCTTTCCTGGCGCAATGCGTGAGGGGCACTGCGTGTGTGCATGTGAGCCCTACCCCGCATTTCGCCCGGCAGCCAAAGAGATCCCCCGGCTTTAACGTCCCTGGCGTGGGGCACGAGGGGCACTGCGTGTGTGCATGTGAGCCCTACCGGATGCTTAGCTCCGGGGGGAGCGAAGCGACCACCGGGGCTGAGCAGGGTTTAGCATGGGGGCCGTAGAACGGCCGAAGCGGTTTAGGCTCGCTGCTCTCCCCTGTTCGGCATTCTGCCTCTCTGATAGAGCAGCTCACACCGCTTCTGAGCGGTCTTTCAGTCCAAGCCTTCCAAGACTCTACTCTAATTGAAGGAGCTTCTTCGTCACGATGGTCAAGACCCGAGCAGGCAAGACAACCGCAGCGGAGGATGTAGGAGGACAGCAGCAGAAGAATGTCGCCAAGAAAACCGGGAAGCGGGGCGCGAAGTCGGGAGCGAAGGGCGCGAAGGGTGCGAAGATCGCGGGTGCCCAGCGCAAGCGCGCGGAGAAGCGGCCTCCCGCGAAGCAGCCTGCTGCAAAGGAACCCTCTAAGGCAGTCACGGTGCAGTCCAAGTCGGGCAAGCGCACCGGCGAGGGTGGGGAGTCGCGATCGCACTCGCGCCCGCGCACGTCCTTTGCGGGCTTCTCAGACTGGCAGCGCGGGGTGGGCCAGAACATCGCAGACGCTCTTATTCCCGCGCTGAAGGAGGCGCTGGCCCCGGTCGTGCCGGCGACGGTCGCGCGTGCCACGGCCGTGCCGGCCGCGGCACCCCCTCCCGCCCCGGCCCCCGCCCCCCCGCCCCCGCAGACCGCCGCCGCGGCGGCCGCTCCGACGGCCGCCACCGCGGCCGCGGGCCCGGCGGCCGCCCCCGTGGTGGCCGCCCCCGCAGTGGCTGCGCCCCGCGGCCGCGCCCGCGGCGGTCGGCGGCGAGGCCACCGCCATCGAAGACAACAAGACGGTCGTGCTCGCCAACGTGTCGTTCGCAAACCTACCAACCGGCTATGCCAACGTGCACAAGTTCTACCACCGCCTCGCGCTGCTCGCTCTGGCCAAGACGGGCAGCAACGAGCAGAGCAAGCCGTTCATCCGCGCCATCGCGGCGCTGGCCATGAACGGCGAGAAGGTGTACAAGCTGCACGGCAACGAGCCCAACAACGGCGCTCGCCTGGACGGCTGCCTGGCGTACATCCACGAGACCATGGCGCGCGTGTGCGACGACGTCAACGCCGGCTACGATGCCGAGCTGGCGAAGTCCTGCCTGGCCGCCGCGGCCAAGAAGGGCAACGGCGGCGGCGGCGGCGGCGGTGGCGGCGGCAACGGCGGAGGGGCGGGCGGCAAGAACAAGAAGACGGCGCAGCACGGCCAGCAGCAGCAGGGCCAGCAGCAGCAGGGCCAGCAGGCGCAGGCGCAGGCGCAGCAGCACCGCAACCGCGACCGCGAGCGCCCTTGAACACGAATGAGTATGGGGGCGTAGGGTCGGGCCCGGGCTTTCCTCCTTGCCCAGTGATCACCTCCCCCTCCCCGCACCGGGTGTAGCATAGGCACGAGTGGGCGGCGGGGCCGCGTGGTTGGGCCCAGGGGGAGGGGGAGCAAGGGCAGGAGCCGGGCAAGCGCGTAGGTTCCCTTGCGTGGTTGTCGGCCTGAGCCAGCGGTGCCGCGTCATCGCTTGCTCTGTTGTGGCCTGTGCTGTTCGGGCCGCGCCCCGTCAGCAGGATGTCGCCCGCGTGCGACGGACTTTCCACCCGCGCGTGGACTAGCCAACCGCCCGCGGGCGGACGCGTGCAACTGTTGGGGGTCTGCCACTTTCCCTTCCCATCTCTCCACCTCCAGGCCGGCTAGTCACAGCCCCAGCTTCACCCCAACGCAGGATGGACTTCGTGAAGAAACTTTTCCGGCGTGACAGCAAGAAGAAGAGGGAAGCTCAGGAGGCGCTAGACGACGTTCACCGCGCGCTCAGAGCAGACAAGGCGCAGTTCGACACGCAGCGGGCAGCAGCGCCCGCTGCAGCCCCGCGGCCACCGGCAGCGGCGGCGCCAACTCCAGCCGCGCTTCCGGGGCAGCCAGCCGCGGACCGTGCCCGGCAGCTCCCCCAAACAGCGCGTGCACCAGAACAGGCGCCTCGTGTCCGCCACCGGAAGGAGGCCGCACCACAGCCCCTCTCAGCCGAAGGTACGATTAGGGATGAGGGGTTTGCGTTCGGAGCGGACAACCCGGGCGAGGTGGAGGGCCCGGCCGCAGCCGCAGCGGGAACAGCAGCAGCAGCCAAGCCGCCACCCCCAGTAATGCGGGGCCGCCTCCGGGCCTGCTACAGTGAGTGGGAGCAATGGGTTGACAACCCGCTCGTGCTGAGCTGGGTGCGGGAGGGGTTCCCCCTTTCCTGGGAGGGCGGCAGGGCGCCGCCCCGGCACCACGGCCGGAACCACGCCTCCGCACTTGAGCACGCCGACTTCGTCGACAAAGCAGTCGCCGACCTGCTCACCGCTAACTCCATTGAGCCCGTTGCCGCGAGACCCCACATGGTGTGCCCACTAGGCGTCGTACAACAGGGCGAGAAGTTCCGCCTGATCTACGACGGCCGCCCGCTAAACGACCACCTGCACGCGCCCAAGTTCCGGTACGAAGACCTGAAGGCCGTCCCGGGCTGGCTGCTGCCGGACGACTGGGTCTTCACGCTGGACCTCAAGTCCGGCTATCACCACGTGGACATACGTCGCGACTTCTGGACGTACCTGGGCTTCGAGTGGCGCGGGCAGTACTACGTCTTCACGCAGCTGCCTTTCGGCGTCTCGTCCGCCTGCTGGGCTTTCACCAAGCTAATGCGGGCGGTGCTGCGCGGGTGGCGCCGCCGCGGCTGGCGCTGCGGCGGGCTGCTGGATGACCAGTTCCACGCGGACCAAGACAAAGACGGTCTGGTACGGAGGCGAGCGGAAGTCGTGGCGCAGCTGGGGCGCCTGGGGTTCGTGGTGAACAGGGACAAGTCCATGCTGCAAGACGTGTCGCAGCGCGTCAAGTACCTGGGCATGATCCTAGACACCAGGGCCGGGGTGTTCGAGGTTCCGCCGGAGAAACGGGCTAAGGCCATGCAGGCCATCAACTCAGCCCTGTCCGCACACCGCCTGCCTGTGCGCACGATCGCCTGCATCAAGGGGCAACTGCTGGCCATGTCCTGGGCCTTCGGCCCCTGGTCGCGCCTGCGCACCAGGGGCCTAGGCCAGCTCATTGAGACCCGCCGCTCCTGGAGCTCCCACCTCGCTCTGACAGGCGCCGCCCGCGAGGACCTCGAGTTCTGGCGGGACTACTTCGACCACTTCAACGGCCGGCGCAGCCTCTGGCTGCCCCCACACGTCCACTCCCTCATCTTCTGCGACGCCGCCGGCAAGAGCGACGCCTCGCTCGGCGGCTGGGGGGCGTGGACAGTGCTGGACGGCCGCGTGGTCGCGGCGCGCGGCGACTGGGACGCCCGCATCAGCTCCTACGGCTCAACCCCGCAGGAGCTCCAGGCGGCCTTCAACGCCCTCCGCTCCTTCGAGCGGACGGCGGGCCTGGACGGGCAAGTCGTGCGGGTCATCACGGACAACCTCAACGCGGCCAACATCATCAACAAGGGCTCCGCCAAGGCCGACAACTGCTACACCGTCGCCTACCAGCTCCTGTGGTACTGCGTGGAGAGAGACATCCGGCTGGAGGCGGAGTGGCGGCCGCGGGACAAGAACAAGCTCGCCGACTACCTCAGCAAGTACCCCGACCCCGACGACTGGGCGGTGTCGGACGCCGTCTTCACCCGGCTGTCGCGGCTGTGGGGGCCGTTCGAGGCGGACCTGTTCGCCTCACACAACACCCACCGCCTCCCAGTCTACTACTCGGCGTACTTCACGCCGGACACCTCGGGAGTCGACGCCTTCCGCTTCACCTGGGGCCGGGCGTGCTGGGCCTACCCGCCCTTCGGCCTCATCCTGCGTGCGCTGAAGCACGCGCAGGCGTGCCGGGCGCGGCTGTGCCTGCTCGCTCCCGTGTGGCCGACGCGGGACTGGTGGCCCTTCCTCACCGGGGACGGGGCGAAGTTCAAGGGCTTCGTCCACGGGGTGGTGTCGCTAGGGCCGATCGGGACGGTTCTGGCACGGGGGCGACGCCTGCCGCGCCGCGCGGGCTCCTGGGACGTGATGGCACTGCTCCTCGATTTCGCCTCGCCCTCACCCCCGCCCGGTCCCCGTGCCCCCCGACCGCGTGCAAGCGCGCCCGCAGAGGCGCGCCTGAGGGAGGGACGCTGTGCTCGGGCCGCTCGCGCAGCACGCGGACCCCGAGCTGCGGGCGCTGGCGAGGGCGTTCGCCGCCACTGCCGACGCCCGCCTGGCCCCCAGCTCACAGCAGCAGTACCGCGCCCCATGGCGCGCGTTTGAGGCGTGGTGGGCGGCAGCGGCACCTGCCAGGATCGGTCTACGACGCCGACCCGTGCATCGTCGGGCTCTACCTGTTCGCAGTGTTCCAGGCGGCCCGCGCAGACAGCGTGGGGGAAGGGCGCGTGCGCCAGGCCAGCGGCGCAATCCACCACTACTTCACCGCCGCGGGCCGGCCCTCGCCAACTTCCCACCCGACGTGCAAGTCAGTGCGGCAGCTGGCGGCGCGGCAGCTAGTCCCGCGCGCGGCCCCCCGCGGCGCCTTCACGGCGGATGACCTCGCCAGGTTCGTGGCCCACCACGGTGGGCCCAGCGCAGCGCTGCTTGACATCATGTACTGCGCGTGCGTGTCGTTGATGTTCTTCGGCTTCCTGCGCTTTGACGAGCTGGCGGAAGTGTGCGTGCACCACGACCTGCTAGTGCTCTCAGACACGCACGCAGAGATCTTCATCCCGCGCTCTAAGACGGACCAGCTCTGGCGCGGCGCCTGGGTGGTCGTGGCCCGCACCGGCGGCCCCAGCTGCCCGGTCGGCCTTACAGAGCGCCTGCTGGCCGCGGGCGGCTACCGGCGCCAGCCCGCCAGCACGGAGGAGGACGTCGGGCCGCTGCTGCGGCCGGTGCGCACCGGCCGCAGCGCCCACAGGCTCCAGCGCCTCGTCGGCACCCACGCGGACCCGGTGCACACCACCTCCTACAAGACCTTCGCGCCGCGCCTGCGGCGGCTATTCGCTGCCGCTGGCCTGGCAGCGGACCTGACCACCCACTCCATGCGCATCGGCGGCAACAGCGCCGCCGAGGAGCTGGGTATCCCCGCCTCCCTGCGGATGGCTCAGGGCCGCTGGCTTTCGCCCTGCGATGGTGGAGCTATACACGCGCCGGCGGCCGGACGCCGCCATCGACCTGACGCGCCGCCTGGCACCCCGCTGATCGCGAGAGACTCCTCTTATCTCTTCGGTCTGCAGTGTAAGTGCCATTTGTCAGGTTCGGTTCCTCTCGGTCCAGCTCAGCCCAATATCAGCTCCATTACAGCGAAGGACGTTGGGCCACCAGGCTAAACGGATGCTTAGCTCCGGGGGGAGCGAAGCGACCACCGGGGCTGAGCAGGGTTTAGCATGGGGGCCGTAGAACGGCCGAAGCGGTTTAGGCTCGCTGCTCTCCCCTGTTCGGCATTCTGCCTCTCTGATAGAGCAGCTCACACCGCTTCTGAGCGGTCTTTCAGTCCAAGCCTTCCAAGACTCTACTCTAATCCCCTCCCGCCGCGAGCCTCCCGGCTCGCTCCACCCCAGGCATGATCGGCGGCTGCTGGCGGCGCTTCCCAGGATGGCGGCTGGCGCACTGGAGCCGTGGCGCTGGGATGGGTTGGGTGTGGGGCATGGGGCAGAGTCCGGCCAGGGCGGCAGACGGGCGTATGCTCCCTGTCGTTGATTTCCTGGTGCGGAGGGTTGGGCTCGGTTTGTGGCACCAGGCTGCGGCAGGGTTTTTTAGCTTGCGCTTGGGTTCCCGTTTTTCCCTGCCGCGTTCTGCCTGGTGCCTTTTTCTTCGCTTTTGGGAACCCAGGTCGAGGCCACGGGGTGTTCGGGGGGCGTGTGCTGTGTGTTCGCGGCGCCTCGTTGGGCGTGCGCTGTGGCCTCGAGTCGTTGGTGTTTTTGCCGCGGCTGCTCGGTTGTGAGCTGTTAGTCTCGGCGCGCGGCTTGCGCGTGCTGTGTTTCGGCTCTGCGGTCGTGGTGGTTTGGCCCCGCGTGGCCCGCGCTCGCTCGGCGCGCGTGTGTGGGCTCCTCTGCAGTGTAAGTGCCATTTGTCAGGTTCGGTTCCTCTCGGTCCAGCTCAGCCCAATATCAGCTCCATTACAGCGAAGGCCGTTGGGCCACCAGGCTAAACCCGCATTTCGCCCGGCAGCCAAAGCGTTCTCCTGGCCTTCCCTTCCCTGGCGTGGGTCACGAGGGGCACTGCGTGTGTGCATGTGAGCCCTACCCCGCATTTCGCCCGGAAGCCAAAGCAATCCCCCGGCTTTCCCTTACCTGGCGTGGGGCACGAGGGCACTGCGTGTGTGCATGTGAGCCCTACCCCGCATTTCGCCCGGAAGCCAAAGCCCTTTCTTCCCTGGCGCAATGCGTGAGGGGCACTGCGTGTGTGCATGTGAGCCCTACCCCGCATTTCGCCCGGCAGCCAAAGCGATTCCCCGGCTTTCCCTTCCCTGGCGTGGGGCACGAGGGGCACTGCGTGTGTGCATGTGAGCCCTACCCCGCATTTCGCCCGGAAGCCAAAGCGATCCCCCGGCTTTCCCTTTCCTGGCGTGGGGCATGAGGGGCACTGCGTGTGTGCATGTAAGCCCTACCCCGCATTTCGCCCGGAAGCCAAAGCGATCCCCCGGCTTTCCCTTTCCTGGCGTGGGGCATGAGGGGCACTGCGTGTGTGCATGTGAGCCCTACCCCGCATTTCGCCCGGAAGCCAAAGCCCTCCCTTTCCTCGCGCAATGCGTGAGGGCACTGCGTGTGGTGCATGTGAGCCCTACCCCGCATTTCGCCCGGCAGCCAAAGCGCTCCCCTGGCTTTTCCTTACCTGGCGTGGATAAGGGGCGCTGCGTGTGTGCATGTGAGCCCTACCCCGCATTTCGCCCGGCAGCCAAAGCCCTCCCTTTCCTCGCGCAATGCGTGAGGGGCGCTGCGTGTGTGCATGTGAGCCCTACCCCGCATTTCGCCCGGAAGCCAAAGCGATTCCCCGGCTTTCCCTTCCCTGGCGTGGGGCACGAGGGGCACTGCGTGTGTGCATGTGAGCCCTACCCCGCATTTCGCCCGGAAGCCAAAGCGATTCCCCGGCTTTCCCTTCCCTGGCGTGGGGCACGAGGGGCACTGCGTGTGTGCATGTGAGCCCTACCCCGCATTTCGCCCGGAAGCCAAAGCGATCCCCCGGCTTTCCATTTCCTGGCGTGGGGCATGAGGGGCAATGCGTGTGTGCATGTGAGCCCTACCCCG